>JBCEWB010038795.1:0-31706 GCA_039654565.1 Peronia peronii | reverse complement strand
AGATAGATAGATAGATAGATAGATAGATAGATAGATAGATAGATAGATAGATAGATAGATAGATAGATAGATATGTTTGACTCCGTACATGAATATCGTATTTAACAAACTAGAGTGCTGTCACAGATAGATCAGTCTATTTTAATGAATTCTTTGACTTCCAGTTGAATCTGGAGTTTTGTTTGGACTGACCCTGTCTCAAGCGTAATCAAATTTACCTAACCTGAGATGACAATCAGATTTATGTCGAAGCTTCACACATAACAGGCGAAAACTGACGGTG
Organism: Peronia peronii; assembly: GCA_039654565.1. Classification (NCBI taxonomy): domain Eukaryota; kingdom Metazoa; phylum Mollusca; class Gastropoda; order Systellommatophora; family Onchidiidae; genus Peronia; species Peronia peronii. The sequence continues at coordinate 31,423 of JBCEWB010038795.1, read as the reverse complement.
TGCATCCTGGACTTATTAATGTCTGTAGGTGTGGTATCGCGACAGACTTTGGGAGCAGCAAAGGGGCAACCCTATTTCTAACGGCAAGTCGGTAAATAGGTCAAAAGTTCAAGGCTAGTGGATGGACCTAGCACAAGGTTGTGTTACTAAATAAAAACTGTCTCCTTTTCCGCTTGTGGTATCTTTTAGTCTGCCACGAGACGGATCTATTCCAGTCTGGGAACTATCAGGGTGAAACCAAGGACTCGAAAACTCTCAACTCATAATGCGTCGATCGTTTGAAAAAAAAAAAAAAAAGAAAGAAAAAGAAAAGAAAAGAAAAAAAGACACACAAATAAAATATGGATGATATAATAATATCCAACTGTTTCAGTGTTAACAAAAAGTAATTATTAAAAAATGTCAAACCTGTATGAGTATTTACGCGTTAAATAGCCTTTTCTACATTCACAATGAAACTGCGTGAAAAAAAAAAAAAAAAGAACAAGTTAGTGTAACACATTTTACCACAAATGACTAACACTTGCAAGCACACAACGGAAGCTTTTGGTATCAGATGTGATCTAGACACGATAACAAACAATCAAACACATACACACACTCACACACACACTCATATACGCTCACATATACACACACAAATTGGGCCATCTTAGAACCAAAAGCAAAGTTCACGGACGAAGAAATAAATTTAATAAATAAACAAACAACATAATGACATACAGATATTGATGACACATTATCACAAATCTTCAACGATAATTGTAAAGAGTAAAAGAGAAAAGTAGTAAATATCATTTCGATATCTCCAGCGTCCCGTCACGACTACAAAAGATGAGGCTGAATAATGTCCCTAACCACTGCAAAAGTCCCTCATACATAAGCATAACATTATGGACTAATTTACTTCTTTTCACAACACAAGCAACTTTCTCACACAGATAATTGATTGACCGTTTTTCTAGTGTCGTGTTAAGTTCTGTTAAAAGAGCAGTGTTCTCATATTTGCTAACAGGGTAAGAGGATCAAATTATGAGATGATGCCCATCTTCTTTTTTTAATGTGACATTTATTTATTTATTTATTTATTTATTTATTTATTTATTTATTTTATTTGTTTTAATTTGCTTTTTGTTTTTTGTTTTGTGGAAGGAGATGATATTTAATAATCCAGGCAAAAACATTTCCTGCTAAATCCCTCATATACAAACGTTTACAAGTACATGTAGCTGAGTCTTTCATTATCAACAGCGAGAGAGAGAGAGAGAGAGAGAGAGACAGAGAAGGAGACATATATATATATACCCTCTAACAATAATGATTTTAATAAATGTCGTTTGCCAGCCATCCATTAAAGCTGGCAAACGATATTATAAGGGATAGATGTTTAGCATTGTTCAACTAAAAGTGATTTTTTTTTTTTTTTTTTTTGGATTTTCCCAAGAAAGTAAAAAACATTTCAATGAGAAATGCAAATTCGACTTCGATCTAGATTATGTGGAAGATGATGTTTTGCACACAACGAATTGTAGGCTATAGGCATAGGTAAAATGGTGATACTGGCTGAACAGAGGGCGTCTACGTATAATATCATATTGTGGCGATACCCCGAGGTCAGAGATTGCTGAGTTAGAGAAAGAGAGAGAGAGAAGGTCCGAGCCTCACTAGCTCCACCCAAACAGAGCCCTGATTAGCTCAGGCCTAGTGCCATAGAAATTAACCAATGAGCTTGTCGGAAACTAATAATATTGGATCACGTGGCACAGTCTTGACCCCGAGAACAAGTTCACCCATATTTTAGACTGGTGTGCTTGACGCGGCGGTCAGTGGTTCGTGGGTAGCACAGTGTGTAGGAGTGCATGCTGTCCTTGTGGCTAAAATTCTGGATATATCTTTGTGGTCTTAATTTTAGTTAAATTCTAGTCATCAGAATTCAAGATTGTAAGCAGTAACGTTTGATAGCTATAATTTGGACGCTCTGTTAGCCATGGCGAGTGAGGAATCGGATGATTCTACTGTGGATCAGCCCACTAACAACATTGTGCCTAGTTTTTCGTTTTCAGGCTGTGGATTTCTTGGTGTTTATCATGTCGGAGTAGCTGCTTGCCTTCGCGACCACACGGATGTCATTAATAGGAAAGAAATAAAGTTTGCTGGCGCAAGTGCGGGAGCAATAGTGGCTACAACACTTCTCTGTGATATTGATTTTGGTGAGTTGTCTAATTGTTTCATAATGCAATGTACTGTAAAGCACCTTTAAAATGCAGCCAGGTTCTGAATTAAATATCATCTCAGACGTGATCATTCTGAATCAGATCCAGTGGCTTTGGTATATTTCGAAATCGGTTTCAACGTTTCCTTCTCCTTGAGAATAGAAAGACATATTGGTAAAAGTCAGATTCTTTCCAGTTATTTCGGCCGTGTCTCACCTGCTGGTCTGGCCTGATGCAGACGAGTCATCCGATTGGCTAGAAAAGAGGTGTTGTCATGTTCCCCAGTCAGCATTGGCTGTTAGTGGGTCAGACTACCGAACGTCGACCCTTGAACGCTCGGAATAGCGGGGAGGGATGAATGTGTTCCCCATTAATTTGGGCTGACTGTAACTAATTGGTGATGAAAACTCGTGAAGGGAAACCCCAAGTACATTTCAGACCTGCCCCCTTCCCCCTCTCTTTTTGGTGTGTCGTTAGTCAAGTAATATGAATAGAGCTATACCAGCACGCAGCAAATCAGCTCCGGCTGCTTTGGCTAAAAAGTAGTCTGTCTGTGTCCATAACGCAAGGAAGAAACCTTACGTAATAGACGTTACACACCCAAGATGTAGATCTAGATTTAGATCGAACCTGTATTGCCCCTTTTCTGCTCTGTCATTTAGAGAATTCAAGTGTTTTCTCGAATAACTGTGTTGAAATCGACAGTGACACACCAGAAACTTTTGCAGGCCTAAACTTTAAAGAAGATCAAGGCTAAATTCTCAGATCCACATGTTTATGAACGTACCGAGGTTTCCGGATGAGTTGGGGAAATGGAGGGGATGTTAGAAGTGAGATAGTAGTTACTGTTTGTTGTATTGAACAAACATTATGCTGTTGGCTTTGTGATAACTAAAGAAAGCTTATCGTGAACGTTTTAAAGGTACCAGCAGCATGAGAAGTTAAGCAGAACGGTGGCGGCTGTTTTCTGAAGTCGAGCAGATGAAGCGGACAAAATATGTAAAAGCATTCAAATAATGAAAAATGTTGGACTCCAAATTTGGGTTTGCATGCAGTTGAGCGTACAAAGCTGGCAAAATGGGCCTTGACTGAAAGTAGAGAATGTGATGTTTCCAATATTTTAAAATTTTTTAGTATTATTCTTTTATATAAATTAGTTAAATATTTCACCATTATCCTTTGGGTGGTAAGAAAGATCAAACATATTTTAGTCCATTAATTTTGTTTTGTTTTGGCGCCTTTTTTTTCTTGCATTTTCCAAGAGGATTTGTTCTTGACAATTATTAATTTGTAGTAACCATTGATTGCTTCCAGGAGGCAGAATATCATAACATAAATGCAGTAACAGTAGAATTATATTCCAGGAATATTCCTGATAATATTTTTAGTAATAAGCCACTGTTCATGAAAACATATAGGCCATTACTTCCCACCTCCCACCTCTCTAAAGTCAAGAATATTTTATCTGGATTTGAAAGAACTTTTTTCAATTTACTTCAAAATCCTGGAAATCATAAAATTATGAGAGAGATACTGAAACTTGCTTTTGTTTTATTGAAGAAAGTTATAGAAGAATGTGATTTTAGTCAAAAAGCTGAAATTTCTCTAAACTATTTTTTACATGATATCATACAATGTAGCCTAATGAGGATAATCATAAATGCTATATTTTTAACCCATAGGTCTTTGTTAATTTATCTTCAATTAATTCCTATCCGTACACGCCCACCCTTCGCCATGTATGTTTCTTTTTATTCACTGAATCAGCTGTGGCTGGCATGAATATGATGTCCATATTTCACATCATTTTGATTGAGTCCTCAAAAATTTAAGTGAAACTTTTTGTTTAAATTGTAATTGTATTTGTCAAAGATATTTACATCACACTGCATATGAAAATGACATTGAATTACATTTTTCTTTTTTTTTTTTCCTTTTCTTTTAAGGTGAGATGACAAAGTTGCTCTTGGCTGTAGCGAAGGCAGTGCGTGAAAAGGAAAATATTGATCTGGCCATGTTACTGAGGAATCTTATGAACCATTATTTACCTGATGACGCACACATGCGCTTACGGAATCGGCTGTACATTTCAGTGACAATACTCAGGGATTTAGGATGTGGATTGGTCACAGATTTTCGATCCAAAGACCATCTCATTGAGGTAAGATGCAGAATTGTCTGTCAGATTAAGCCTTCTTTGTGCCATTTTTTCATTTATCATGATCTCTTTACTCAGTGACAGAAAACCGCTTGAGAATTAAAAACAAAAAGGGGTAATACACAACATTTCACAATTTGTTCATTTATGGGAGTGTGATTATTTCAAATGTTAGAAAGTGAAGAACAGTTGAATTGCTTATTGCGGTTTTGAGACTGTGACAGAAGATTGGAGTGATTTGTCTGTGTTTATATCGTCACCTTCAACACTTTAGAGAGATTATAAAATTTGCTTTCTTTGTATCTTGAATCATATTAAGTTCATAAATTTGACAAAAGATAAAATAAGATGAATTAAAATCTCTTCTGAGAGAGAAAGGAAAATATATCAATTTTGGAAATGTTGAAGATGATGTTGTAAACAAGAGACAAAGGGTCATGACTTTCTCAGTCTTATATGAATGGGCATTATAAGACACTTGAGGTAGTATCACAGTAACAATCTAGAAAATTCACCTGTATAGTTTTCCTACTCACATCAGAGTGTTGGAATGAAATGCCAGGGCAGATCTATATAGTTGAAAGGTGATTAGTAGATTATGTCACTTGTTGTCTGAAACCACCCCATTTGGAGACAGGACACACTAAAACATCTCCACCCACAAAAATCAACACCTCTAGTTATGACAGGGCAGTTGTCCCATCAATAAGAGCTAGACTGGCCTTCATAATCCAGTGAAAATCAGAGTTTGTAAAGACACCAGAAGTATTTCTAGTGATATTTTCTTTTTAAGAGATCCTCATAATTTTAAAAATATTGTTATGTTGAAAATCAAATATTATCAAATATTAATATCAAAAATTTTGAAAGGCAAAGAGCTCAGTTTTTAATGAACTTTTATTATAAGACAGAATCAGTCATAAAAATTTGCTGAAACCATTATCATAGTGGGCTTACTATAGGATGAAAAGTTATATAATCTAAGTAGGGTAAGGCTTTACATCATGCTGTCTTGTAATCTTGTACAGTTGTGGCTTATGAGGCACAAAAGCGACAGTCTTCCTGACCCTTTTGTCCTCAGTTCACTGGTGGTCTTGCAACCAGTCATAAAGCATTTTTGCAGTTAGAAGAATCAATGTTAAATCATGAGGTCTATTAAGTAAGGTCAAAGGTCAAGCAAGCACTGTTCTAGTAGGCATCTAAGTAAAACATGATGTTCAGCCCAAAGGTTACATCGGGATTAATATTTATAATGGCAGCTGACGTCATCCAAGTTGTCATCATCATGACCAATGATGCCAGTGTTATTAGGTACCTAAACCACTGTGAGATCAGAATAATAAAATTGTCATCAAATAATTTTTATTCTCAGTCACTTCAATTTAATTGTGAGATGTTTGATGTAGAATAGGACTCTTTAAATATATTCATATCTTTCATTTCCTTTGATTACCAGGTGGTTTATGAGGAAACAGATTTCTTAATAATTGTCACAATTTAATTACTAAAACAAATACATAAGATTTGACCCAGTTTCTATATTCTAAATCTGCAACAAAACCTATAAAAGGCTTATGGACTTGAAACTGCTCAATGTATCCATGTGAAATTTGGCACTCAACATTGTTCTTTGTTGTCTAAAAATCTGTATTTCTGCTTACATAAAGCCGAAGAAAGCTTACTATGCTTGACATATTTTAAAAAGACGATAATAATTGACTAAAAAATTCGCAAGAGTATTTGATCCGAACTGTAAGTTTGATAGAATGACCGTTCAAAACATCAAACACATTTCCTTTGAGTAACATTCAGTTTAGTCACCCAAAATACCAACATCGAGGTGTGCAAGTTTGCCATACGCCCTGAGTCAGGGGACAGTATCAATTTGAGTTACATTTAAATAATCTCCCACAAAAACCGTGCATCCTGTTCTAGTTATTACACAATCAAATTATTGCCAAATGTATGACAGAGAAGTTGATATTGAAAGTTTAGACTGTCAAACAGAATGGCTGTGAAGGAGATCATATCACAGAACTTTGCCATCATCTGCTACCATCTTTTACTACCACCATATAACTATAGTGAACTATATAAATCACTCCAGTTCAGTTCCCTTGAACAAACGTCCAGTGCTTAGCTGACCGTTCAGTATAATCTTTGAGCTCCACAGTGTATGGTATCAGTTGGTCCTCATGTTTTGATGACCTTATGGTAACTTCACTGTGACCTCTATAGCTGTGGGGAGCTTGACTGACTTACCTCAGGAAAATTTTTTAAATCCTCTTGAGATACAGTTACAAACACTCCTTGATAAGGCTTAGGTAAAAATTGCTCTTGAATTATCAGTGTTTGCAAAGAGTGTTAAGCTTCACGCTGGCCTCAATAACTCTCTGTCATGGAATAGAATGGGGTTTGTGAGATAAATACATGTCATACAAGCAAATGCTCCATTCACCTTTGTAGAACAAAAAACTAATGAAGGTAAATATACAGTAAATGCTTCTTCACATTTCACAAACCACTTGTGAGAAGGTCATTTTGATTAGGACTGATTAAAAGAATGTGCAGCTATTTTTTTTTTTAACATGTTGAGCCCTATATTTATTTGAAATAACTCAAGGTTATAAGATATTTATTGTTTCATTTTTTTAAAACATGCATGATATGTATATGTCACTTTATACAGACCTACAACCCCTCTATGAATATAGCCTTATTTTTTAAATAATTTTTTTCTAACTAAAGAGAGATCTAAATGTATTTCTTGGACACTTAATAATTAATTAATGCGAGTGAAAGATTTCAAAAAGCAGGCATAGCAACATCAGTGTTTTATAGTTGCTTTGACGGGTATCCAGAAAGAACAGAATTTAATTGAATGGCTTTGTTTACATACAGAACTAAATATAGCTCGACAAACAAAATCGGTGAATAGCCATCTCCTGTACATCCTTACATTTATCAGAGAAAGTAGTTGTTGATCCAGTTCTGTCACCATTTTATCATTAGTTTATAGCCAAGCCTAGCAAAGCTCAGCTCTCATTGATGTATGACACATTGTAGGTGTGACAAACAATGATTGAACAGTGTGACTTAACAGTGTTTGACAGTTGAAAGTTTTGACAGAGTTAGCCAAGGACATTATCCTCCAGTGAGCAGGATGGAGTGAAGTACATGCACTCCATATTTCTGAGACCCTTAATGATATCAAAAGTGTCATCTCCTTATGAACAGAATGGAATGAATTTGTGTATTCAAACACATGGAGACCCTTAATCACTTAAGCACTTGTAACTTCAGTGTAAGGTCATCCTGTAGCAAGACCACAGATCATCAAGGAGTGGTTATTTGTGTAACGAAATAGTTTCCTTATAAATAGTTTTGACAGTAGTGATTTCTCAACATGAATAACAACAAAGCTGGGTGCTTGTTTAATAACAATAAAAATTAAAATAAATGAAGAATAAGCAAGGAAGTCTCAACTTTGAAGTCACTGCGTAAAGCATCATACATTTTCTGATCGTCCAAATGCGATTAGATCTATGTCTGTATAGTAATGTAAAACTTTTTTATCCGTGTATCTAGTATTAGCATAAAAACTTCCAGATCTTCTCATCCAATGCTTTACCTGAACAGCATTCATTCAAAATGGCATTTAGCTGATGTGAGAGAGATTTTCCTAAGTGGGAATAATTATACAGCCTAGAGCCACTAATTTTTTTTTTTTCTTTGTAAGCTTTTCTCTCTGTACTGAAAGACATATTGGAACAGTGTACAGCTATGCAGTTATTATTTGAAGGCAGTGAAATAAAATACTGGGACTGCTGACTCATACAGGAATACTTCAGTGTACATCCTGTAAATCCTGACCCTGAATGGCAAGGCAAATTTGTTCTTTTTACAAATTGCGATTGCAATCTTGTCAGAATGTCAGGTGCAGTTTAGTAAAGAAAAGAAAAAGCCTACTCAAGTTGTGCATCAGTGTTTTATCAGTATTCTTAAATTTGTTGTTCATTATTTCATTTTATTTATATGCCTTATTTGTGGTAAAAAAAAATATTTATGAGGAAAGGCCAAAATCGTACATGTTCTGCATCAGAGTAGATATTTAAAAAACGAGTAGATATTAAAAAAAAGTCATAGGTGATTTTCTTTTTGTTTGATACTGGGAAATGGTTATTGCACTGTGTAGGTCTTGATGGTATGCTTTTATTGGAATTGAGAAGAGATACTTATCAGAGGACTTTCAAACAGAAATTTAAAAAATTTTGCTGTATTAACTCACTCATCTGTCTCTTTTTATGTGTTTATATAATTCAGCTATGCATTATATCAGAGATGTGATAGAATCAAAATAATCCTCGAAATTTGTGAATCTCGTCAAGCAGTGAGGAACTGATATCTTTTTTTTTTTTCAATGAGGATTGTATATTAAGTGGCACTGAAATATTCAATAAAAACAGATTAGCATTGAAATATGAAGATTATTAATGTTAAACATTGTTTTCTATCTGTTGTCCACAGTGTCTCATCGCCTCTTCCTTTGTGCCGGGCTTTGTGGGCTGGATTCCACCAGGCCTGGATGGAGAAGATTTTGTAGATATTTCCAATGGAGTTCGACCACTCACAGACTTTTTCAGTGAAAGTGAAACGGATGACAGTGAAGAAATTGACGGTGATGGCGACCGGCGCACTCGCAGATATCGAAAGAGAAAGAGTTTTAAGGTAAGTTGTTTTCAGTTAGTAAATGAAAGACTTGTCATTTTCAGTTATGAAATACTGAAATATTTCAAATTGAAATAAAATAATCCAGCATTTGTAGTGTCCTAGTTTTTTTATTTATTAATTATTTTTAAAAGTTTTTGATTGTCTGAGTGCTTTGTCCATAAATGAGAACAAATTTAAAAAATTAAGCTGAACTCTCTGCCTAAGGTAAATGTATATAAGGAAGGGAAAATGCTGATTACAAATTATCATCCTTTCATGTCAACCCTACATTTTACCAATCCTTTATAATTATTGTATATGTATTTGCATTACAGGGAAGACGATCAAGTTTCGAGACAGACAGCGTGTGGGGTGTGTGTACTTATGACCTCAAAGACAGCAAGGAGAGCGCAAAGACCCAGGGAGAAAGAAAGAAAAAGAATCACGAGGAGGTCAGTGTCATGAGCTGAATGAGAAATTTGCTAGTGATTTTGTATCTGAATGCTTAGTGGATATTTCATGAATGTGAGTGAATTTTTATATCTTATTAGAGGAATAATCCAGCTGTTTAATAATAGTATTTGTATTGGGTTTTTATCTAACACGGTATCAGCTCGAATCGGGCTATATTGGGCCATTTTAAAAATCAGTGAATGAAGTGATATAATTTCAATACTTGCAATTGAAGTGGGCCATTTCAATGAGAACAAGAAAGGGTTAATCATCATGACCAGCTCAACCAGACAAAAATGAAATAAGGATCTTATCCCATTTTCTTTCTTTTTTTATTCAAACAGACGTACTTGAGCATGCTGGTCCGCCTCTGCTTCTCGGGCTTCCAGCGAACAAGTCAAGCTGTGCAAAGCGTGCCAGGTGCTACGCGAATCATGCAGAGTGTGGCACCAAAGAGCTTGGGTGGTTTGGATGGCCTAATGGAGGCACTAGTCATGGAAATGGTGTCAAATAGGGTTAGTAAGTTATGTTCTGTAAAAAGTCCTATGAGGAAATGCAGTTTTTTCTTCATTAGTGATGTTGTGTTCATGGGGTTGGTGGTAAAGGCATTCCTGTTTTGTTGTCTCTGACACGATGATTAATTTTTTCTCTCCATTTTTTTTTTTTTAAAAATTATCATTTGAGGGGGAGGATGGATCATTTCTTCTTATGCTTCACTATTTGTTGCCTTGATCATTAAATGTTTCAACTCCTAATATAAGATGCTTTAATTGTGATACTCAGAATATATTGATGGAAATTTCCAGACTGACCACTGAACAAACTCAAAACTATCATTTTCACTATTGATTTTTACTAGTTGTATTAATTTACCTGTGCATTGAATAGTGGTCGGCCATCAGTTGCCTTCAGAAGCTTTCTTATTTCATGAAGTCTAGCTATTTGATTTTTAGGTTAGATATGTGAAACCGTTTGGAAGGTGTTTCTTTTTTTTTTTTAGAATTTTTTCCAAAAGGGATTAACACTTTCAATCGCTTCAAAGCAGATCTGTATTTAGAGATAAGTTATTGTTATAACGTGAGAATAAATTTATTGTTCATATGTTAAAATATGTATAATAGAAACTGATGAGATTATGTTTGCTGATTTTTTTCTTTTCAGTACACAGTATTAGATGGTGGATTCTCAGATAATATCCCCTGTTTCGACAATCACACAATTACCATCTGCCCATTTGCTGGGGAATCTGACATCTGTCCACGGGATCTCACAGCTTTAGACTTCAACATCGACCTGGGGCGAACGAGTATGCACGCAAGTGAGGATAATATATTTCGCCTGAATCATGCACTCAATCCCATGGACCCACAGATGTTACTGAAGCTGTGTGAAGAAGGCTACAATGAGTGTCTGCGTTATTTAAATAGAAAAGGTAAGAAATGTGATTCAGTTTATCATATCATTTTTACCATTTAATATTTATAGGTATTGACACTTAGGTAAATAGTATGTAGATATTTTATTTGCTCTTTTGGTGTTTCAAACCACTAGTTTATTTTCTATTGTAAGACAAATGCTGCGTGAATTTACAGTGAGGAATACCTTGTTCACATTAAAATTGAGGGGATATGAAGACTGGAGTTGTTAGTATAAAAGCTCAGACTTGCTGAATTATTTGTGTAAAGTTTATGGTTAATACTGAGAAAAATCTTCACGGAATCAAAGTTCATATCATTCTTATTTTTATCCCTCAGACCTTTTGAGCTGTAAGAAGCATCTCATGACAAGGGCAGCAATTTCCTCCTCTCCGTGCAATATTGGTCATGCTCACTGTCGATGTCGGCTGTGCCAGGCCTCTGATGCCAAGATCAGGATGTCATTGTCATGTGTCAACTGTCACAGGGCAAAACAGAAGGCTCTGACATCAGTATTGCCAGAAGATGTCAGAAGAGGTAAGCTATCACAACAGATGATAGCAGAGTCATTCTTGATATCATTCTGATATCCTCATTTGTTTAAATTGTCTTGATATGAGTAGACCAAGATTAAACTTGATTGAAGCAAGGCTCATAATGTTTCCACTGTAGCACCCCGTGGCCTTGAGATATACTTTGATCATCAGCGCTAATTTTGATTATGCTTTAGAAACTCCTCTAAAAATAACATTTTTATATCACAAAATTAAATATGAATGCTTTTAATGCACCAGCTTTTTTTTTATATTATCAGACCGAGGATCAGTAGCTTTTTTTTTTTAATGCATGGGAAGGTTGTCCTCAAACTTTTAACTTTCACGCATAAGACAACAAATTATTCTATTCTGTTTGTTTTCTAAACATTGATGTATGACCTGTCCTGTTACAGAATTTTCCAAGGCAATAGCCGAGTACAAAATACACCAAAAATCTCAAACTGCAACCTACTGGACCAGACTGATCTCGGCACTGTGGTGGTGTGCGGAGAAAATGTATGCTGGAACTATTCGCGGAGCTGACCTTGCTATGGAGTAAGTTCTCACTTTGTGTGCCTCTGTAGCCATGTTTCAAAGACAGGTGGATATGGGGGATCTGATAATTTTCAGTGAGATAGAATGATAGACAATAAAGGGATTGCAACCAGTGGTGGACTCTAGTATTATAGATACCATAAATGAATGTCTTCCTGATCACATAATCATGGAATAGGGAAGAAAAGAAGAAAGCAGATGGGTTTTGAGTGCTCTGGTACTTTCAGTTCAGTACACAGTTACATTTGTGCACAAGTCGAGTCATTTTTTTCTTGAAAAGAAAGAATAATGTTAGAAATAATTAGTAGTAAATGGTATTATTTATCTACCATTCACTGTTTAGTTCTAGAAAATGTCAAGGGGCTGATTTAATAAAAGATTTGACTCCCTTTATGCTTCTTATGAACCCCCTCCCCCTCCCTTATTTTGTAACGGCATACTGATGCCATATCAAAATAGTCACCTTTAATTATCATTAGGTCCATAAGTTTATTTCACAAATATTGTTGAAAACATTGGTTCTTCAGCAGTTTCTACTGATGCTCTTATTAACTTAGATTTTAAAGCAAAATTAAATTGTTTTTTCACATTTTTTTTTTTTTTTTTTTTTAAATTTTTTGCTGGATTACATCAGTCACACTCATATATATTTCTTATCTTTATTCGAGCAGCTTCTCAGTGTGGCTGATGCGGTTTTGGGACAACATTGCATGTTTTGCCAAGTTTGCCATTCTTCCCTTGGGCAAGAAACGCAAATTGGTTAGATATGTCTTGGCATCCTTGAGAAACTGTTTAGGAACAGGGTAGGTGACTTGATTTGGATTTTTTTTTTTTTTTTTGCACTAAAGTTTGCGCACAATGAAATATTGACAGTTATATTACAAGAAACAGCACTGACTCTTTTGTTACAGCCAACAGCTTTATTGTCCACTATATGAGGTATAAACAGAGCTTGGAGACATAATTTGTGTTAATGTTTCAAAAACAGTTAAAGTCTCTGCTTTAAAATGGAGCTTTAAATTGACATTTAGTCCCAAATTGAATTCCGTCTCCCTCTTATTTCCTGTAAAATATTTAGCCTGTTCTTTCTTGTTCCCTTTCCAGCTCCCTTTAAAGGGATTTTCTCATATGGGGGGATTTAGTATCTCCCTACAATGTTGGGTCACAGCTTTGGATGGTCCCTTGTTGCCTTTCTCTGTCACTTGGCATTTGACCTCCAGATGACCCCACCAAGATTTGTTGTCAATTTTAACATTTGATTTTGTACTTGGTCTCCAACTCAGTAAAAAGTTTCTAATTTTGGCTTATGTTGGAAATAATTATTGAGCGTAATGTCCTCCTTTTCTTCGGAGAGAGCCCTTTTTACAACAACAAAAAAACACTTCTTTTCAATTAATTTTTATTTACATATGAAGTATCATATATTTATGAAATATTTCATTTGTTCTTTGTTCTTGTGTATTTCACAGAGTGGTGAGCAGAGCCTGAGGAACTGATGTCTAGGACAGTTGGTAGCTGTGACTTCGGATGCCACTTCATTCAGGTTCTGGAAATAGTGGGAAGAGATTCTCAAAGTCCTGTCTCAGATCTGTGGAGTAGGAGGATACAGTCTGAACTGCTTAGCCCACTATTGCCGATAGAATGGCTGTGAAGTTGGGAGGTAGAATTTATTTGGCAAGAGAGCTACTCTAATGGAATAGGATATGCATGACTGCAACAAGGATTGTGTCGTCTTTCGTCATCTCCATGGCGATATGATGGCTGAAGATGGGTCATCACCACAAGAGGAAACAGGCTCGTTCTAGAGGTGGCACCACTTCAGTTTGGTTGGTCCAGGCAGTAGAAGGAAGATAGCCCAATGGTCTGTCAAAAGAACATTGGTGGAAACCAAATTGAAAAGTATCGTACTAGCTACGAGTTGGTGATAGTGGTCTTATATGGAAACACAAGGTGTTGACGAATCAGGGCATGGGGCATTATGTACTTTGAAAGCACATAACAGTACTGTCGTCTTATGACCTTGTACTCACTAAAGAGAAGAATCTGTGATAATATGTAATGTGTGAGGACTTGTGGAATGTTTGTATTTCGTCCCATTTTGCACCAAAATGCAACTGGTTTTAAATTCTCAGTTATCATTACATTTATTTATTTCATCACTCATCTGTACACATATTGCAACCAGTCATCCACTGAAATCATGTATATATTAACTACATAATCACCTGTTTTGATAAAACTGTGTGTCTTTCAGCCCATACATTTTCAACATGATCTGTTTTATTCTGTCATTTTTGTATGACTTCTAAGATATTTTAGAACTGAACTTAAATTCTTAGCACAATATACTATATTTTTTATGAGTGTAACTGTCTGGGAAGACTTGCAATTAGATTGATATAAAGAAAATTCATGGAAATATTTAGAAATAGTTGTCTTATGTTTGCAAGAAAAATTTTAGTTACCTGTTCAGATTTTTGTTTTAAGATATTGAATGATCAGTGACACTACATATTTTATGTATTTAAGTTAAATGTTTTAAAGAGATCATGATAGATTGTACCAGGGAAGTTATTGGTCATAAATATTGTGAGAAAGGTGTGAAAATGTTGTGGTGAGTGGCTGGTGTGCAACAAGGCTGTGACTTCATCTGTTACCAAGAGGCTGTGAGTTTTTCATTCATTCATAGGCTAGGGAAACGGATTCAAACTGAAATGGTCATTCAGCCAAATATTGTTTCAATGTTGAGTTGGTAATTCTGACTTTCAGTTCAGTGTGAATATGTACTATGTGGTGGGTAATTTACTCATAAAGTTGTTGCACAATAGGAGACAAATACAGAGAAAAAAATCTGAAAAAGAAGAAAGCAATTGTTTGAAAACTAAATATTGGCTATGTAGTGTTTGGCAAGAAGAATGAAAGATTGCTGACTGTTTTATATGTTATGGAGCATATATCTATGATAAAGTCATAGCAGTAAAAGTCAAGCTGTACAGATTCTCCGTCTGATCCAGTCTCTGTTTTCCTATCCTTTTGTATCAGTCCTAGCATGATCAAAATGTCGATAGCTGTTCAGTTGGCCATTTATTTTGGAAAAGTCAGAGAGAGAAAGGAGAGAAAGATAATTCATACTCTGCTCATGCTGAATATCAAGTTTATCCTAGACAAATAACTGGATGTGTCAAGCTTTTTTGTTTGTTTGTTTGTTTATTTGTTTGTTTGTTTGTTGTTATCAAAGTTCAGTTATCAGATGACATTGCCTGGGCTGTGTATTGTGTGCTTGACAGTGCAGGCCTTGAAAGTTATGAGGAAAGCACTCGCTTGGCCATGATCTTCAGTCATGCTCCGATTGGTCACAGTTCAGATTCCACTGATCAGATAAAGAAAATGATAGAGGGGAAATGTGGACCACAGTTTACGTAATTTCCTTTTTATAGAAAGGTTATTATAAGAGCCTATTGAAATGTATAAATAAGAATATCAAGATTAATAATGCATCCTGAAATAGGAGATATAAATTAAAAACAGCTTCAGCTTCAAATTTAATAGTACTGAGTCTGAAAACCATAAATTGCAGAGCTAGAAGTAAATTACAAGTAACTTCCAGTTGTGATTTTATGGAAACAGAAAGAAAACGAAGTGAACAAACTATTCAGTGAAACTTTGACAAAAATTTGAATAGAAGACTTTCTGAGACATTCCATGAATTTGTCAAATTCCTATGCCAAACTCTTCACTTTATGTTTCTTTCCTTGTTTTTATTTAATCCACATGGGGAAGAAAGTGATACCAGCTATAGTCGAAAGTTTTCAATTGATGCTCACTTTTTAAATATTGCACCTCTCATTTTGAGGCAGTTCTTAAGGGACATTCTTCATAATAACATGTAATTGCTATTGGAAGGATTCTTAGTGTATGTATTTAGAAATAAGCTGTTTATAATTAGTAATGGTCATAACTACAGATGACCACAGCAACTAAGTCTTACAAGAATTTTTAAACTTCTAAGTTCACATTTCTTCACTTTACGGCCAGGATGATCTCAGCTGAGTGGTTTATCTGTGTTAAAGGCTAGGCTGCTGTTTGATCCTGTGTCTCTTGCCTTTATCGCTCCACTCCACTGATAACCGGTTGTGTTTAGAGAGATAAAGGTCGGCTTTAACTGATTGACCCACATCTGCAACATGGTGCTGATAGATTATGTTATCAGCAAAGTAAATGATGACATTCTGTCTACCCAAATGGCAGGGAAATATTTTTTTATTTGGCTCACATTTTATGAGTGCGACATTTCATGTTTGTTTTGAAAGTGCAAAAAAGTCAAACAACATATTTATTGATCTTTTTTTTTAAGTGTAAGTCTCTCATCCAGTAATTGTGAACAAAATAATTTGACAATGCTGGTAAATGTTGCTTTCGAGATTCTGTATACTTCACTGTAAGTTTCATTTCAATTAAATCATGTTTTTAAATCCATGACCTTACTATCATGTAGAGGCCTCTCTTTATGTATTGGATAAGTTACTTTATAGGGCATTCAGGGTAAACAAACAATTTGCACTGTGGAATTTGTGATTATCTTCTGTCTTACTGAAATTTCGCATCTTGCTGTGATGTGGAGTATACATATTATGATTTAGTAACTGAAATATGTGTCCGGTGAAATTGTCCAGTATCACACAGAAAAGTCCTTCCATTAGCTGTGCTGGTGTAGATGCATGACTGACAGTTCACTGTTGATTGATATTGGCCTCTTAGTTAGATGGAAAGATATTTACCTTGAGATCCACTTGTATTGTCATGAATATTCTCATAGGGTTGTGTGGGATTGGCATTGAATTGGCTCGTCTACACATGTACATGTATTTACTTTTGAAATGTCATGACTGGGTTAAGGAATCATCTTTTAAAGTCAAGATGAAGGGGGAGGAATGATTTCATAAACATGTTTGTGTGGAATTGGTCACTAATATGCTCTGTACTGACTTAAATAGGGAATTTATTTCATTTTATGAATGCTTGATTTTATTCTTTTATTCAGTCCAAAACCTTGAGTTTGTGAAAGGGATTGTGGAGTAGATAAGCTTTTAATACAGTATCTTTTCTATTAATGTCAGGAATGGTAGGTTAAATTATGAAAAAATTATAATTTATCATTTGAATTAAAATCTGCACATGAATATTGATGTAAATTCTTACAGTTTCCTGTGCTTTATTTCACCATTGTGTTCACTGCAAATTCTTGCAAGTTTGCTTGCTGTGTTGCACTGGCCAGCTGTATTGAGTGGCATAATTATCATTGAACACTTGAGTTACTCGTCAGCCTTATGCAGTATCTGTTCTTTCCTTCACAACTGGGTGCTGGGATGATGTGGAAGGATGGAGTCATATAATTAGTGCCATAGTTAACGAAGCATCCAGATTCTGAGTTTGTCCTATGTACTCGGTCCTGTTATCGAAGCAACACTTTCAATCATTATTTTATATGATATGTACATGCCTTCTGGTATAAAATATGTAAATAGTGTTAAAAACAATTGTCCTACTATATTTTACACGAAATACATGTGTAAAAATAATTTGTCACTACTTCTATCACATTTTCCAAATGGCTTATACTATCATAATTATTTTGTCAAAAAATTGCTGTTGTTAGGGAACTCTGTAAATTAAGTGTTTCCATCATTTTTTGTAAAGAGAAATTAACAGCAATCACGATTGTGTCATCAGAAGTTTATTTGTACCTTTGCACGCATGTTTGTGTGTTATTTTGAGAAAGTGAATTTGTGTTGATATATCCATGTTCAAAGTTAGGTTGCATGACCCCAGGATCAGTAAAATCTAATTTTCTCAATGAAGCGTTTTCTGTTATCCAATTCATTCAATCTTGTTTACATGACATATGAGCGGTCGAGATAACCTCCACCAGGAGGTTGAAAGATGTATATAGAATGTAACATATGAGCAAGTCTCTGCAGTATGCACTAGGAAATGATAGCTAGTCTACCAAAATTATTTCAGAAACCATTTGCTTTACAATAGCAGGGTTGCAGCTAAATCATTTTCCTCATAATTAACTCTTTCCCACTTCCGTCTTATTTTTTGTCCTAGTCCTACAGGCTGGATGTCTTCAACACATACACCTTGTCCATATAAATATGAACGTACATGTATTCTTCATTCTGCTGACTGCTTTGCACACTCATTTTCCTCTTTATTGACCTGATAATTCTATACATGAAAAAATCGAACATCTATTTCATACAGTTACACACCATATAACTTTGGTTGAGATCTCCTTATGATTTGATAACCCACGGTTTTAGATTTGCTTGCCCCGTTTCATTGTGCGAAAAAAATTTTAATTGTTTCCTTGTTTATGCAGCCTGTCTCAAAACACTAGTTCCACATTTATCCAAAAGAGTAGGAAAGACATGGAGCTGTACATATAGACAGAGATAACATCTGTTTTTATCATTGTTATTTCTGAGACACCATTATTATTAAACACTTAAACAGGGAATCACTTTTACTTGCCAGGATGGGCTTCTTATTTAAATTTGAGCCATCAGATGACTGATTTGACGAAGGATGTGTTTAGTATAATTTGCAAATGAACAACATACTTTCCAAGCAAAATGTACTTTCATTGTACGACAGTTGTGTTTTATTGCCAGTTAGAGCTAGACCTAAATTGTCATTTCGTTAAGTCGATATCTGATAAACCAGCCCTCTGGTAATTTCTTCTGATGTTTTAGGATTTTTGAACCATGTTGGAATATTTCCTTACTTTGCAGTCACAGACCTCTGCTCTGGGATTTATTTCAATGATGATTGATGCACTTCATCAATCTGAGTAAAACAGTGTCATGATCACTTTTTTGTTTTTTTATTTAAGTTGTCCTAAAACCTTGCAATATTAAACTAAACTGGAGATAGACTAGCAGTTTGAATTAATTCAGGGATGGTTTTGTACATCAGACTTTGTATGCTGTGACCTTGGAAAATGACTGAGATAACATTTATCTTGTGCTACCAGATTTGTGCCTGATTTTTGAAAAAGAAATGTTAAATTACATTTTCACACCAGATTGTGCATTGGTGTGTGGCAATTGCAGATATAGGCAAAGCTGTTTATTATGTTCTCTATGCACCTGCGGACGGCTGTCTCATAGCTGTTTTATGTGCATATGTATTTGACACGTCATTAAATTATGTTGGCAGTTGATTTCTTCGTTGGAGTTGATTTTTTCAATCATATGAGAATACATGTATCTGTTCTTCAGTCTTTAGGCATGAAGCATAAAACGTTCTCCAAAAATGCTACATCTTAATGTATGAACTGCAGATATAAGCAGTGCCCTTTTCATCCAATTGTGCATTGATACCAAAGTGACAATTAACTCGATTAGCTGTCCTTTCTTGCTCTTGCAGAGCTTTCATAGCTCAAATTACCTATTGTTGGCAGCATGATGAAATCAGCCATGTGCTAGGACACAAAATTTTATGGAAGAGCAATCAATTTTTTAATAGTTTTTTAAAAAAATTATTATTATTTTTATTATTTCAATCTTTTACAAATTTTGATCCAAATCCGGGCTGAAATGTTAGACGATTTTCCTTTTTCGACACATAGCTTCTAAACAATGTTTAATTTGAGTAAATTTGCCTTCAAAATAAGGTTTGCTGCATCGATCTCAGCTGATTTAATCATGCAGCCAATGCTATGCTTGATGAGCATCACCTTTTACAATGTCTGCAGGTTAAGCGTAGTGTGATAGTCTTAGGATCATTTTTCTCGCTTTTTTTTCTGGTGTTGCATAGTAGTCACAGAAAAATAAAGCAATGAACACCCTTTGTCTCCAAATAAGCTTTGAGTGCTTCTAAAAAAAATATTATATAAAATCAGCAAATGCTGTTACCGATCTCCAGGGCAAGGATCTCGTCTCGTGGGTCAGGAGTCCGTTGTGCAGACGTATAAGACAAGGGAAGAACATATTAATTAGTAGTTGTTTTTCTTCAAGCCTTTTAATCTTGAGAAAGAAGGATTGTCTCAGCTTTATTCAGTTATGTCTGAGCAGTCGTGTTCTCTGTATCGATGACTTCTTGATGGTGTGTCGTATTATAAGTAAAGGGACATAACTCCCCTGTTACAGTATCTACGGAGCAGTTACTTCCCCTGCCACTGATCACTGAAAACTGAAGTCATTTCTCGGACAGTTTCTCCAGATCACGGTGTCACAAGTTAGTTGTAAAGTAATTTCCGAAATAAATGCAGCGCAATTTATTCATAATGTGTTAACAGATCATTTGAAGGAGGGTAAGAAACAACAGCTAGTTTGATTTTTTTTTTCCTGTTTTGTTTTGGTCATGTATGTGCAATGCATATTACGTTAAATATGTTCCAGTTGAATGAAAAGGACATGTATGTAATATTTGTTGAAATGTTTGTGTTATCACACATGGGTCAGTCATCACCCATGTCACATAATATGTTAACAACAATAAAAAGAAAAAAGACAAACTTTATTATTGGCTCTCGTGCTCTTATTTCGTTTGTTTGTTTCTGTGTTTGTTTTGTTTACTTGTTCGTTTGTTCTGTTTATTTACCGTTACTGGGTCTTTGTTGATTGACTCTTCAGGACCAGAAAAAAATAAAGGTTACTTGACCAAACTTTACTTCCTGTTCCTCACCTTGAAGTCTGGTCTGTCATTATGCCAGATCTTTACCAACCACAGTTTCGTGACGTCCCAGATGGTTAGAAAGCAATGCTTGAACAAACCATGACGTTTGTCAACATAGATAGATTATAGCGTGACACAGGAGTTTCACCATGTTTTTTCACCAACCCCAATGGGTCGTGGGAAGTTTATTTTAGAGAATTTGGTGAAAGCTTTCATTGATATTTGCGGTATGGTACGCGCTTTATATCAGAGGATCAGCCAATGTCTACTCCTGGCACCGAGGCTCCCGATATTAGTGAAGCAGATCATAATCAAGTCTTTTTTACACATCATTTGCACGTAGCCGGCGAAATAGTGATGGCCTACCACTGCATATGAAGCTCCGACTAAGCCAAAGCGCGGATGGCAGCGGAACCGTCAACCTTTGAGTGACCAGTCTTTCAACACCTTAGAACAATACGCTCTCTTTACGTCTTTCAACCTTCTGCTGTGGATTATCTCGAACACCGTAGAATGGACATATCAACTTTTAAAAGAATTGTTATTATTATTCAGAAAAAGCAAAACAGTTGAAAGAAAACAGAACCCCCCAGATCGAATTTTTCTAGCAAAAACCCCAGTTCAGGACCCACACCCCTCCCCTTAGCGGAGATTGTTTCTTACAAACAAATCATGTTTAGCCTTTGTTAGTTACATGATTTGATAATACACTTTGTGAGGAAGAAAAAAAATCACTTTTGTGCTCTTAGTCTGAGACCTAAACCGTGAAAAATTCTCAGAAATTAATGATATGAGGAAGATGATGAAGCCAGTGAAAAACAGTTCTCATTGTGTAGAGTATAATATTATCTTAAGCAGCGGATGGAATCACAGTGCTGAAAAGTATGTATAAAATACATGTATATCTGAAACAGAATATAACGTTATAGCTCAACATTATATAAATTCACACTGCTGATTCTTATTATTTTTTTTTCAAAGCATATACATGTATAATCATTTATCTTAGTAATATTTTTTACAAGATACATTCATACCGCGAAAGAACAGATTGATTTACACCGTACCAATGAAAAATCGCATAAGGTAATCCTACATTTTATGCTATTACGAATACTTAGCAGTAATCGGTAACATCATGACGTAAATTGTCATAGTATGATAAATTGTAAGATTACTTTAATTCGTGTTACTGATGAATACACATGTAGCACATTTCATGCATACTACAGAGATAGGCATACAGGTAAACACAGAAGACCACTGACAGACAGACAGACAGATACAGGCGGACGGACAGCTGACGGACAGACAGACAAACAGACAGATAGACACTGACGGACGGACAGACAGACGGGCGGGAAGATAGAAAGGCAGGCAGACAGGTAGACCGAGAGAAATTATTGGGAAGCATATTAATTCAGACATACTTCATAAACAGACACACCTTACAGACTTTGGTAATACAATAATTTTATTTTGCATATTATGTTATGTCGGCTCTGAGGTGCCACGGCCCACCTTTTTCTTAAGGCGAAACATGTTGGATCGCACACCATTCAGTTTTCTATAAAATAAAAATGGTGAAGAAAACCAATTTGAAGGCCTGTTAATCTTACACTCTTCAGAAAATGAAAGGAACTAGTTGGATTTGTTTTTTCTATGTCATTTTTTTTTTCAAACAACTCGGAAGGGCCATTCAATTTCCGAGGCAGATCAGCGTTCAGTGAGGCTTCAGCAATGTGGTTGTTAAAGAATCAACTGAAGCGTGAATTTATTGAAAAAAGAGGTGCCGAAATCTATTGAGATCTAGGTCCAATCCACATTTCAAAGACAATTTTAATTTATCTACACTTTCCGCAGGTTTAGTTTAGCTGTGGCGTCATTCATACGATTAGCCAAGTTGTCCCCTTAGAATGATAAGATTTTGTCTTCACTTTATGGCTGAATGGAGCAAAACATGATCTATAAAACCGAACATCTATTATCAATATAAATATGTATTAGCACTGGGGTGCTCGTGGGGTCCCGGGCAAATATTGATCAGGCCCATGTATTAAGACAGCCCTGATATACACTATTCCTACGGGTATCCTCTATGGTGTGTCAAACTATTTAGCTGATATGGTGTATCATAATTTCTAAATTTCAATTACAGGTACATGACTCAAATGAACAGAAATATGAGCACGCAGAACGCCAATTCTTAGTTTCTTAAGGGTTGTTGAAATGGAATTGGAGCCTTGTAACTTTAGGAAGCGACATATTGCCGTGGTCGAAATCAGGATCGGCATTGCATGTTTCAGTGCTGGTCCAAATAGCAACTTTGTTGGTTACAATATCGGATTGAGTTTCTAGGTTACATCTACAAACTGATCACGTTGAGAGTCTCTAAGTTAGAGCTCCGTATATCAGGACTGACACTAAAAAATCATTACACCGTGTCCATAATGACGAAAAGAACAAAGTACATTAAGCATGAAAATTATCAGCTTTTCATGATGGCTTGCACTCACTGAGAATTTTTTTCTGCCTTCCATTTTTATTATTTCCTTGTTATTGAGCAACATGGAGTTTTTAATAATTCATGTAACAGACTGGGTATTTCTCTGATTCGTATTCCAATGTAGTGGGCCTGGAATGGGGTTTGGCTTCAATGTGCAATAATAGCCTACTGGATCTCTAGTGCTGATTGGGCCTAGTTACACACTGGGAATATTCAAACTGACAGCGGGAAATGTAGATGTATAGTGTCTTGTCTTGTTGTTGTTGTTGTTGTTGTTGTTGTTGTTGTAGTTTTCATAATAATAAAATTCTCAATAGCGACCCATAACAATAATTAGTCACTACTCTATGTTATGTTCCACAACGTAACAAAAAAAGTTATGTATTTTTATCACGCACAATTTAAAACAAATGAAGCGCCCTGTATCATCACGTGACCAGTGGGAAATTCAGAACATGTTCATACTTGATCTATTATTTTGTTCTTAACCGACTCAAGAAATGCTGTCAGCAAAGAGCGCACTATCTAACACATTGCCCTTTACACGGTTAGTGTGCGAGAGACGACAGACTGGTGGTCAAGATGATTAACTCATAGTCACACTACAAACTGATGAATTTTCAATGGATTTTTGTACATTTCCAAACAATCTGTCACTATAATGTCAGTGGGAAAAAAAGATCTAATTTCTCACTTTGCACTGCTTGCGTCGGATAGCAACGATTTCCAAGTACTATGCTGATTTGGCGCTTTTTTGTCCACCTGACGATTGAAGCAGTTTATATTCTGTATTTCGTAGAGGCAGTTACTTCAAAGTGACTGTCCCATCTCACTCCTGCGGTGCCATTGGTGACTGAATCGACTGATATTTGATAAGCAAGGCCTACGGCAGCGTCGGCAGGCGAAGGGCAGTGTGGCTGTGTTGGCTGGATTTTTTCAGCATGGTCTTTTCTGTTCAGTTGTGGCCTTAGGGCGTTCTTCAGATGTGAACTGACCAATTAAGACAGCAGACATAATCCAAATAACCTTACGCCAAAGCCTTTGAGCCAGATTCGCAGAACTTAAGTTTTTACTTCTAGAAAGGCACAACAAAGATTTCTCAGTCTTTTGAGAAAGTTTTTTTTCTATGTCCGATAGTTTATGTTACACCTGCAACAATGGACACTTTGGCTCAGACTTACGCCTACTGAGTCCGTGATTAGTCGATGACAAATTATTATTGCAGCGTTCCTATGACGCCTGTAACGGTTTAACTTTCAAGAAGAATGATTTTTCTCGAGGTGAAACCTTATCTCCTGCCGTCACTAAGTCCGAATCACTTGTAGTGTCTTCGTTCTCTGAGAGTTTCGTCAAAGATGGCGCTGTTGTACTGTTCGATGTATTAGCAACGCCAGCGTTATCAGTCACTTCAGCTTCACCATTTGTCTGACTCTGTTGATCTGTGGGCGATTCTGAATTAAGTGTATCGGGCTTTCCTTGACCTCGAGGTGGTTCTTTAACTTCTGTAGGATATTTTTTCATACCCAACATAGTTTCATTCCGTCGTATCGATGTCCCCGGCATCGATTTATTTGATTTCGAAGGGACCATGGCAGAATCGGAGTATCGTTTCTCCAACTCAGCTTTCTTGCCGGTTTGGATGTTTGATGCGCTGACGGTTGGCCTGAGACGTTGGAGATTTTCTGCCACAGTGCTAAGCATGGCACGTCTTTCTTGGAAACACTGGGTCAGTTTGCGCATCCGACTGTATGCAAACATGCGCCGACGAGTGAAGGAATCCGCCCATTTCTTGTGCTCCTCGAAAGATTTCTCCATTTGGGAAGATCTGTGGACAATTAAGAAATATCTGCCGGCATTGTCATAGATGTATTATGGTTATACTTGTGATGTATAATTTATACATTACCATTCTAGCATTCCAAGCACCCAGACTACATGAACATGCGATTTATGGGTTTATCGGACCAGTTCTGTAATGTTACTACTGATAAAGCGAGAATATTGTCTTAAAATAAAATGTAATGTTTATGAAATCTGTTTTTATATATATATATATTTGTATTTATTGACCATTTTGTATGTTGGAATGTATCATCGCCGCATCACTGAGCTATAGACAGTGAATCAATGCTATCATATCACCTTTCTGCCATCATGGCCTCCCACTCTTTACGCTCTTCCTCCGATAGAGTCATAAAAAGTTCATCTGTGTCCAGTATGTCTTCCGGCCTCTCAGAGCCCGGATGTGCGCCTCCTTCCGGCGACGGGCTGAGCGTATGTAGGTCATCGTTGACGTCAGAAGGCGTGATGACAATCAGGTCACGTGGGGTGTTCTCCGGCACACCGAGGGAAGTTTCTGAAGTTCGGGGTCTTCCCTCGGCGGTGGTTACTCTCTTGTCTGCCTCGCTTGCCAGAATGGATTCGGGCCGCCTTTCCCGAGACATAGCTCTGGATGACGCCATTGTTGTCGATGTTTTATCTCTCGTTCTCTGAAAAAAAAAAAAAACAAGAAAAGAGAGAGAGAGAGATCAAAATTAAGTATTTTACTTCAATAACCGGTTTGAACACCTCGGTTACGCACAATTCCAGTTCGATTTCTGTTGGTATTCTGTTGCCTTCGGCAACCTCGGCTGGTTTGCTATATCTGAATTGTCTTTGAATTTTGTTTTGTTTTCTCACTAGATTCTCTTGCATTTTCGTACAATTCGGCTTATATAATGGTATAGATGTACTTTTTCTTGTTATTGTTGGTGGTGCTGGAGACGGTGGTGGTTTTCATAGTTCGTAATTTAAATTGCTATTTTCATTGTTTGACTGTCCTTAATAATAATATCTCACGGCCAGTCAGAATGTGACAAGTCGCTGTACTCGAACAGAAAAATAGGGGTTGAATGCAATGAAGGTGATCTGACATCAGTCTTTTTATATTGTAAAATTTGAAAGCACATTCATCTCAGAATATAAAAATATTGCTCGCATGAGCCGATGATAAGTGTGTGTGTGCTAAACTGTTCATTTTTGTCCGATTTTTCTCCCGGCTCGCAAAGGCCGATGATAAATGTATGTGCTAAACTGTTCATTTTGTCCGATTTTTCTCCCGGCTCGCATGAGCCGATGATAAATGTATGTGCTAAACTGTTCATTTTGTCCGATTTTTCTCCCGGCTCGCATATATTTCTGGCAACAGACAAGTCAGCTCAAAACGTTTTTAACACAAGAAATTAAAGATTTACATGATATTAATAACTCAATTTGGTGGAAAATCGACATAGGACTGATTTTGACTGGCTGCGATATAATTATATTAGTTTGTAAACGGCATTTACTGTATTTGGCGCAATGTAGCCCTAGTCGTGCCGATGTGCCGTTAATCTTAAACTCCACACCTTCAATTAACTGTCCTTTCATATCCAGCATCGTCTCATTCTGCCGGATCGATATTCCTGTGGTTGATTTGCTTGATTTCCAATCGACCATGGCAGAATTGGAGTATCGTTTCTTCAACACAATTTTCTTGTCGCTTTAGACATTTGACGGGCTGACGGTGGGTATGTGGAATATGCAAAAGAAAGTGTGAGGAGGTTAAAAAAAAAAGAGGACGAGAGAGAGAGAGAGAGAGAGAGAGAGAGAGAAAGAGAGACAGAGAAAGGGGAAGACAACATCAGTGAATGCATTGACTTCATACCCGGTGAGTGCCTGAGTAAGAGCATCTGATAACCGGGGAGGCAACTGATTGTGAAGTCTTCTGTGGCGCTCCAACCTTCGACACTTTGGGATAGGGTAGGATAGGAAAGGATGGATAGGATAAGATAGGATAGGGTAGAATAAGATAGGACAGGATAGGATAAGATAAGATATGACAGGGTAGGGTAGGATAGGATAGGATCGGGTAGAACAGGATAGGTCAGGACAGGATAGGATAGGGTAGAATAAGATAGGATAGGATAGGATAGGATATGACAGGATAGGATAGGATAGGATATGATAGGTAGGCTTGGGTAGGACAGGATAGGACAGAATAGGATAAGATAGGGTAGGGCAGGATATGATAGGATAGGGTAGGATAAGATAGGACAGAACAGGATAGGATACGATACGATAATTATGATATGACAGGATACGATAGAATATGATAAGATACAATAGGATAAGATACTGTATGATACAATAAGAAACGGTAGGAAACGATAGGGTAGGATATGAAGAGATACGATACGATAGGGCACGGTAGGATACGATAGGATACGATGAGATACGATAGGAAAAGACACACTAAAATAGGATAGGATACGATAGCTATGATAGGAATTGATAAAAGCCGATAAAATACGATAGTGCGGTATACGATAAGACACGATAGGGTAATACACGGTAGGATATGATAACATATGGTGGGATACGATAAGATACGATACGATAAGATAAGATGCAATAGGATACGAAAAAATAAGATACGATAAGATACTATAGGATACAATAAGATACGATAATATACAACAGGATACGATAAGATAAGATACGGTAAGATACGATAAGATAAGGATACAATAAGATACGATAATATACAACATGACACGATAAGATACGATAGGACAAACTGCGGTAGGATACGATAAGGAATGATAGGATACGATAGGATATGACAAGATACAATAGGATAGGATACGATAGGAAAGGACAAGATAGGATCTGACAGTATAGGATAGAACAGCATAGAATAGGGTATGACAGGACTGAATGGTATGCCCAACAACACTATCAACATTGTCAAAAGAAAATCGAGCAAACTAATATCATAACCACTCACGCATTTTGAAGTGTCATGTGAGCTTATCCATACATTGCCAAATAAAAAAATTTTAAAAAATCTCGAGTATTGAAATCTATGAAGATCTAATTTACCCACTCTATGCATAAGTTTGACAGGCATAATATAGTCTACAGCAGAAAAGAGCGTTACAGACAGTAATTTCATTTTTAAGCAGCGAAGTCTCTATAAATTCAGTAAATGACTACTCAATATCATATTAATAAGGTTAATAGAATAATAATAATAATAATAGAGAGCATTTATATAGCGCTTATCCCCGTGCAGTACAGACTCTAAGCGATTTACAGTCTATTATTACCCCAACAGACCCAAAGAAGACACTCATAAACGTTCTCAGCTTCCTGGGAAGCATACAAGACGGCTGCCTGTTAGGCGCTCAAATCCTTATCAATCTAACAATATCGTTCACTGTCTATGGTCGGGTACCCATTCAAACCTGGGTGGAGTCAGGAAATATGTGTAAATTTGTCTTTCCCAAGGACAAAATGTCGGGACCTGTCATGATTCGAATCCGGAACTTCAGACCCCGGGTCCGACGGGCCAACCGCTAGGCCACCGACACCACAGAGAAGCGCCTATCCATTTGATTTAAAATGTTCGATACATTTTGATATGATGATATGTTCTGGTTTAGAGAAATGAGAGGTTTGTTGTTAATAATTGGCGTAATTACTCCTGCTATCCCGAGCTTGTGATAATTTGAATTGTTCAAATCAATGCAAAAAAAAAAATGTTTTTTTAAAGGTTCAGAGTTATTTGAGTAATTCAGAACAGTTGTTTTTCATCTCCCGCATCCCACCTTTGCCCCTTCACAACGAGTGGTTGACATCTTATTCCCGTTAGCCCCGGTGGATCTTGTCTTTTACTTAAGTAATGAAAAACAAAAGAGGAGGAGAAGGGGGGGGGGGGGGAGGGGGGAGGGGACAAACGGAAAGACAGTATTATTCGGAATAAGACTTTATTTGAAATATCACAGGGGTCCAGTAGCCAATATCATATTATTTGCAGGTGGGAAAATCACCTTATAGGAGCTTCGAAATACCCCGTCTGTTTTTAGTAGGAGGTAAAACACTGCCATTGACACAGAAAACAACAACAACAACCAAACAACGCGCTTGACCGGTGACAACAATTGTTCTCAGATCTCGTGGTGGAGCGATAACATTCATAAGTGAGTGCTCTATTTTGTTAGCAGGGAATACAAACACTCCACCGGGGATTTCCAGGTCTGTGCTTAGTCGAATATGAACTATTAACGACAAGCAACCGTTATTTGTTTGCATTATTAATCTTAATATTTTTTTAGATTAACAAGAGGCTCTAAGATCGAAGCATAGAGTTAACTTGTACTGGATATGGATAGATCTAGTTGTTTTTATCACTGTGGAAATATGTCACGTAAAGTCACACCCCCTCCTTCCTCCCCCCCCCTCCCCCCGGGCCATACACACACACATACACACACACACACACACACACACACACACACACACACTCCAGAAACAGTTACATGTGAAGCAGTCATCTTTTGAATGTTCCTACATAAATATCAATTGACACAGAACCACCATTAATTTTTCATTATATGTAAATCGATTGGAGCTCAGAGATTGAAAGACTGAAGTCGTTTACCTGCACTGAACAACTGTTGTAACCCTGGTAGAAACCGATCACTTCAAGTAGTTAAAGATCTCCCATATCAATCATAATTGCACCACTATTAAATCTGTGACTCCCTAAATACGAACTGACGGCGAGCCTCCATTCTTGTTTTTCCATTACACATGTAAATCTGCTGGAGATTAAGAGAGACTGAAATTGACTTGTTTGCACTGATTAACTGCTATGTAGCTCTGGTTGCATTTGATCACTTAACCCTAGATGAGTCAGTCGAAATTGTCTGGAGTACCTGCCGGTATTTCTCAAATGTTGCTTATTCTTTTACGGGAAAATTGTAGTTTTATGCCAAAATAGCAAGAATATTTCAATTGTATGAAATTCTGACGCTTTTCCATGAAATTAAACTTGATCCTGAATACTGACATTGTTTTTCTTCACTTTTTATGAATTTGGCACTTGAGACAATTTGGGTCTGCGGGATCTAATTTGAATTAAATTTTCTCAAAGTAGTGCCAGTGCCACTTCAGACAATTTGGCCTTAAATTGTCGGAAATGATACTTTAGACCAAACTGGCAACTAAGGAGGATTCTTTTACTACTGTGTTGTATGTTCTTTGGAATTTGATTGACATCATGGAGAGTAACCTACAATGAGCAAGTTTTCCTGCGGATTGTTCATTAATTTGAAACTTTTAGGGTTAAAGATCGATAACAGGGAACCAAACAGTGACGTGTAAGGCTAGGTTGGCTAAGCCATGAATGAGTAAACTCGAAGCCGGCTGATCCTTGTATTTGTATTTGTAAGAGACTTATCCACGACATTAATCCTCTCTGTGCATATTTTTCGATGGTTTTATAATCAGATGACGTAGGTTTATGATTGCATCATAAATAAGGAACAAATGAATTATCTTACACATGACCAGAATTCTCAAAGCTCAAAGCCCTTTGTTCTTTTGTTATTGTGGTCGTTGTTGTTGTTATTGCCACCGCTGTCGTTGTTATTCTTGCTGTCGTGGCCGTTGTTGCTTTCCTTTGTTTACCAACTTAATGTGAGTGAGCCGCCCTGAGTTGTTAACAGCCTCAGCCGTGACAAGGATATGTTGAATGACGTGATGGGGAGAATGATCTCAGTTCAGAAATTTGCGATCACAATGCCCCCCTCACCTCCCTTCCCCTTCCTCCCTTCTCTCTCCTTTCCCCTCTTCTCTTCCTGATTGCGTCACACTAAATCCAACGATTGATGTTCAGAATCCCTTGTTTTTCACCCGACTCGAGAAGACTAAACATCAGATTTCTTCTCACACAAGAAGCCTACTCTGTCTTCCTCGTGTTTATCTGCCAGTATTACATGGTCTTCTCATATAAGTTCATTTTAAGAGCTCAGAGCAGCCTACAATACATCTCCCTCCGATTCTCTTCCGTTCCGGCTCCGTCCAGTGATCCAGTGATGTCACTGGGGCACTAAAACAAAATTAACGTTAACATTATTCGGTACGATGCGATACGACACGGCACTATAGGATACGAATGCTTTATTTATCCATGAGGAAATACATCTTGACCAGTGCAGAAAAAAATTCAAAGAAAAGATATAAAGATTTCAAGTGAACATTTGATACTTTTCTATGGATACATATATACCTAATAATAAAACAAAATAATATCTACATACATACATACATACATACATACATACATACATACATACATACATACATACATACATACATACATACAT
>JBCEWB010038684.1:0-14672 GCA_039654565.1 Peronia peronii | reverse complement strand
AGAGGAAGGCAGAGAAAGAACTGGCATGAAAACATCAAAGAGTGGACCGGACTCCAAACACACCAACTGCTGCCGGAAACCGCTGACAGACAGCGATGGAGAAGGGTCGCCGTGTTTACAGCCCTCAGATTCCCCTTACGACTGCCTCCGCAGTCGAGGGCTTGATGATGATGATGATTCAGGATTGTAATTGAACACGCTTATCTCGTCTCCACTTATGACTTTAGACACATACTTTGACCGGCATTCATCATATTCTCTAAGCATGTTTTGACAAAACTCAACCCTAGCCCTTTTCTGATTCTCAGTCAACATATGGGGTGCCCATCGAGCACAGACCTTCCTTTTCAGTGTTCATGTAATATTTAATAGACAGTAATGGATGAAAAGCTGAGTTCCTCCTGTATTTCCTCATATATCATTCTCCTGCTGTCTCTATCCACCAACTTTCGCCCAGCTTCTATGGTTTCATTTGTAATAACTAGAGACGGGTCTTCCAGGGGGAGTATTTACTTTGATGGTCTTCCTGCGACATGAAAATTCCTGATACCATTTGCAAACAGTTGATTTGGAAGGGACAGGCTCTCCAAATGTTGCTGTTAGCTGATCCAGACATTCCATGGCTATCAAACCCTCTTGAAATCATAAAAATCATTGCCCGAAAATCACGAATATCCAGCTCTGTTTTGATGTCCGAAGACGACCTTATCTCACCTCACACTTCCGGTCACAAAATATGATATTTTTGTTGAAAACAATTATGAAAAAAAAAAGAAAAAAAGAAAACCAACCCTAATTATAAAGCATTTATGCACACTTCTGCCACATCTGAAGCCAACAGGACCAGTAGAAATAGATTAGTTCGCGCATATAAAAGGTACTAAGCCATTTCTCTCTCTCTTTATTGTTCACGTATCTTGAACAGTCTGAACATTGTACTGAATAATCAAAGCTCTACGAGTTAGCCATTCATTTTCAGTTTTCTTTGGCATATGTGTTTTCTTCTTCTCTCCATAGACCGGCAACATGAACTCGGTATCCAGCAGAGACCAACCTCGCAACTCGATGAACAATGACAGTGGCGGCATCTCGGAGAGCAGGACGGAATCCAACGACAGCAGTGACGATAATGATGACGCTTATGACGATGACATCGACAACGAAACAAGGCTCCAGAACGGCAACACGCCGACTGGTGCCAACAAACCAGAGGGTGTCGAGAATGGGCGGATAGCAGGCAATAGCCAACACTCGGAGATGTTTCCGGCTAGGGAGGCCATCGGCGAGAACAGCAACGCCTTCCATCGGTGGCACACTCGAGAAGCTGTGTTGGAGAAGCAAGGAGTGGTCCCACCCATGGTTGACGAAGACAGCGGAGACAGTACAACCTCTGCCAGCGCTAGCAGCGGCAGTTGGGAAAACACCAGCGGACAGATGCCGATCACCTCACAAGGAGCCACCCAGCAGAGGGACACGACCTTTCTCCGCCCTCTCTGGTCAGAACCCCTCACATCACATACTTCAAACAGTATTCGTTCGCGATTTCAAGACGTGTTTCGGCACATAATGGCCCGACAAGGTCAGCCTGGATCCCATCTAAGCCACGTTGGCCAACGCCTGGGTATGCTACAGACCAGTCAGCGCTCTCAATCCAACCGCCCAGAATCGACGCTAGAACGACCGCCGGCGTTTGAACCCCTAGAAGTAGTCACAAGTCAAGATTCCGTAGCTCTCAAGGGCAAAGAGCTTCAGACTCAGTCTGAGGTGCTGACCTTTGATGTAAAACTTGGGTACGACTCGCCCGTGGTCAGCCATATTGGTCCAGGTATTGGCCCTGAACCCAACTCATCACCGTTTCTGGAACGTCTCGGAGACCTCCATCGGAACGAGAGTCCAGGAGAGAGGGCCACAGGGATGGTAAGCCAAGATACTAAGACATTATATATTGGACATTCTCAGCTATTACTGCAGGCAATGCATGGAGCGTTTTCCTGTGTTGTTTGTCACTAAAACAACTGTGGTGGTTATCTCTGAATATCATAGAAATAACAAATATCATAAGCAATTCTTGAAATCTGTCTAAATTCCGCGGAGATAACAGCGGCGAGTCAATGTTCAATTCTAAATCCAGATCACAGTATTCTAAGACATGAATATTCAGCACACTATGATAACCCACAGTTTACCAGCATGGGAAGATGTAACATACGTACACTTTAAATTAAATATGAATAATATTGATAATAATAGCAACAGGCATAATATTAGTCCTCATATTTTCTTTTTCATCATTCCTGTCACGATCCTTGTCATGTCCAACAAAATCTGCTCCATTCAATTATTGTTAGTCTTGTACCAAATCTGTTAATGCACCATTGATCAACACTATTATTATTATTTCTTTTTAATTTCCATCATTTGGCAACAGATCAACAATCTGGTCCAACAAGCCGACGAACAGACCGACGCAAACTTGAATAAGA
Source organism: Peronia peronii (assembly GCA_039654565.1). Taxonomy (NCBI): domain Eukaryota; kingdom Metazoa; phylum Mollusca; class Gastropoda; order Systellommatophora; family Onchidiidae; genus Peronia; species Peronia peronii. The sequence goes on along the minus strand of JBCEWB010038684.1, from coordinate 12,189 downwards.
CGACAGGCCCCGTCCATGTTACCCTTGAGACACCGCCCACTTCCACGTCAGCAGTCCAGGCATCGATATCTGACATCAGAAGGCGGAGACAAACGGCTGCAGCCTCCATGGCCGGCAAACCACCTACAGTAGGGATGACCATGGGTGGTGTGGAGACAGACAGGGCAAAAGTTGTGATTAAACTGCGCCCAGCTCACGATAAAAATCACAATCAAGCCGTGACACCAACTTTGAAAGTGACAACACTCGCCGTTGACCTTAAAACACTCCCATCTTCCCACACAATATCATCAGTGGATCCAGCAGACAACAGTGTTGATCCAACACTGCTAATTTTTCCCGATCCAACATTTACTGACTCAAATTATTCCACCAGCAAAACCACGCCTGTGGAAAGCAAACAGCAGATATCGGAAAATGCCACTGTGGCAGAGTACGATTTTCTCATCGCCGCGTTATTGAAAGATCTCAGTAGAAAACTGCATCAGTACCATACTAATAATCAAGATCGCGGAGAAACCGCCTCCAATGGGGTTATCAGCAAAGTTGTGTCAGAACTAAATAAAGCGATCTGGATTCCTTTTGATGATGTCACTTTCCTACCACCTACGGCCAACATTACTCATGCAGTCAAATCCACAGCTCACATGACAGCAACTACTTCGGACATCACAACTATGGCAAATACCAAGACATGGGCAACTGAGACTGAAGATGCTATGACAGTCGGTACAGGTCACTGGGTCACTACGCCATCAAGTCAGACGACGACTAAACCGACATCAAAGAAAAATAAGACCACCAATACTAACGACAGCAACAAAGACATCGATGTCAATGTTCGTCCACATGTCAACAGCAGAAGTGGTCACTACAATCATAAAAACATTCCTGAGCGGGAGATTAACGTTTCTGTAACAGCTAGCAGCAATTCGGACTTGTCAAGGAAAATCGACATCGAACATCAGAATACTATAGCCCCAACATCGTTTGTGACCAATATTCAAGGTAATACTACCACAGACACAGCCAGTGGGAAAGCAGCAAGCTGGGAATGGTTGGGCCATTTGACAACTCAAGCAGCGACCGATTTCAATGTAGACAGAACTTGGCTTATTGAGACACTTAATCAATTATCACAACTGGAAGATCTTGCACAAAACATGCGAATGCTAAGCGACAAAGGACAGAATCTAGTACAAAGAAGACAACATTTTATTAATCATAATCATGAAATCGATGAAGAAACAGAATCTGCTGATGATCTGAATGATACTGGAAATGCAGAAAATGCACAAGAGGATAATGAGGGAGATGACTCTCAAGGCGATATTGATGAATTTCTCAATCCAGAAAAACTAGATCTAGACATTGAAGGCCAGGGTAATAAAGGTGCAAATTTTGAAACTACTATCACTGATGAAGACAAACAACTACAGGAAAATAACAGGTATGATGAAAAGACAATATTTCGTGATCTGCAGGACCGCACCTGGACTTCAAACGATGACATCAATTTTGACTCCGGCCAAGGCCAACATGATGACTACAACGACCAGGATTACATTTCACATTCTTTTTCCGATTCTGTCACTCAAACTGACTCTGACGAATTTGAGACAGCGAGTAACGCATCAATCCAAGACAACAACTCTGCCTTAGACAGTAAAGTAAACTCCTTTCAAAAGGATACTGAAGACCAGGGCAACTATGACGAGAGCAGTGCATCCGCAAATGATAACGCTGCTGACAGTGATGACAGTGATAATGACAGTGAGAATCATGATGACACTGACTATGGTGAGGAGGATACTGACAACATGGACGAGGGTTCATTCCTGAGAAAAATTCCTGACGACAAGCCGAATCTAATTGATCATGATACAAGTACAATGGTTGACAAAACCAATGCAGTACACAGAAAGCTGGACTACATGAGTTCTGATGAAGACATTGATCATTATATTGTACGCAACAAAGACAACAGTGCCGCCGTGTCTGCTGAAAACAATGACAACGGCAACACTGACACAAGAACTATGACTGACACCTTGACATTATCTACAGGGGGAGAAAGCCCTAGATATTCAGATCACTACCATTTAACACGTAAAACAAGATCTGGTAGTGACAGAGGTGCTATTAATGATGGACAGAGCCGCAAACACAGAGGAAAGCACGTCAAAAGAAAACGTCGTCAAGTCGGGTCACTCTGGAACCAGCTCTTTAACCCTAGTCCGCCAATTTATCAAACTCCTCCCCAAAGACGAGCCAATCCACCAAGTATGCAAAGTCCTGGCTACCAACAAACTCAAAACGGAAAACCTTTTCAACCTAACATGTCTGGATCTAGGCAGAATCCACAAACGGCCAGTCTATACCCACACAATCATCGTTTACAAATGCACAGAGCTTTTTCTTCAAATCCTAGCCAGAAGCCCATGTACACCAACTCTGACTCTCAGTATAGCCCTTATCGTCCGCATTTGAACCCCACTAATCGTCAAACTCACTTGAATCCGACCAATCAGCAAGCACCACATCATTCCAGGGGCTCATCTCTCGGTGGAGTTCATCATGCCCCAGCAAGTCATCATGACCCAGCGAGTCGGTCACAGCAACTGTTTGTATCTGAATACCCAAATTACTTGAATTTTTTAGGTCTTCCTGCCTGGGCATTCGCAGGATTCGCGAGACCAGAGCCAGGAGAGGGGCCATCCATGAACCTGGGAGCTCCCTTGGAATTTGAAGAGATTTTGAACAATTTATTCCAAAGGTACTGGCAACGGGTGAACAATCTGTATCCCCGACCAATCACTCCAACCACTACCACCATCGATCCAGACTATGAAGCTGAAATGACAACGACTACCACAACTGCTATGCCCAGTTCCAGGGCCGCAGCCGTGGTGACCTCCATATCAGTGCCTAAAACATCATCAGCTACATCTACACCAGGTTCAATTTCAGCCACATCAACATCAGCCCTGCCTGATACCTTTGCCACGGCAAAGAATGCACCAGTGCAAGGGACACAGAGCAGTGCCTCACAGGGACGATCTGATCAGCTCGACAACATCAGCACGAGTACAGTGAATCCTCAAGTCCCCATGCTACAGCCAGCCAAACCAACAACAATATTGTAATGCAGTATCCAAAAATGTTCCATTGCTGAGTCATATAAGTCCCCATGTTTCATCTCTCATATGCAAGAAGACATTGTAAACAGTTTCATTTTGTACATGTAAAAAAAAAAAAAGAAAAAAATCTGTCATTTTCATTCAGTGGTAGAATATGCAAAATATTTGTGTCAGAAATAAGATCAACAACTGTCATTCATTTTAATCCAAAAAAATTGTCCACTGATCAGCACATGTTAATCCATGTTTAATCTCTCTCGTCAACAAGAAAGCATTGTGATACTTTCAATTCAGATGTATAAAAAAAAACGTAGTCAATTTCTGTCCAGTACAGTTGAGTCTCTATGTTTCATCTCGCTCACATACATGAAGGCATTCTACCACTTTCATTTCAAGTGTATTTAAAAAAGAAACAGCGATCATTTTTACCCATTGATAGGGTACAGTATGTAAAATATTTAAAGGTGAGAAGTAAAATCAACAGAGAAATGCAATTTTTTCCCCCAAATGATGTTAGTTCAAACAGCAGTGCAATTCAATTATAAAATGACATTAACAAAATAAGGTAGAACCAGAGAGCTTATAATTTCAGGTTCCTAGTATAGCAAAACAATCTGAGTTTTTTAGATTCATGAGTCAGCAGCACTACAATCTTTTTCACTAAAGGTTTCTGAGGTTTGATTTTTCTGATAATGACATTTTGAAGCAGGAGCTTGAGATAAAGAAATTTTCCATATGCTTGGTTCCTTCTGGCCTGGAGTGATCTTATGCCCTCTCAATGACTTTTGAAATAACATCAGAAAGCAAGCAAGAACGTGGTGAAACACGAGTCACTGCAGGTCTCAACAATCAAAATAAGTGATCAAACAGACTTCTGTATGCCAGCAAATGTAAAGGACCTTAGCCGAAAGATTAAAAAATATTTTTCAACTCAAATATGAATGGATTATCGTTAAATAATTGTAAATACCACAAAATATTATTCATGGATAATTTATTGCTTATTCCTAGTAACAGCACTCTCGTGAAGCTCTATTAAGAATACAATTTTCAGCAAATCTTTGATTCCACTTTTCCAGACATTTTTAATCACTGATGTTCAATAAACTGCATGTTTTGTTTCAATGCTGACTTCAAGATTAAAGTCTCTTACTTTCTAATTATTGTAACTATGTTTTTTTTGTTGTTTATCTGTCAAATATATAGATAAAGGTGATAAAAAAACAGAAAACCCCCAACTGCATCATCTCAGACATGTATTTTTTGTTCTTTCTAATGTATGGGATGGTAGCACAAAGACATGCTAAGTCTAATAGTGCATTTGCAGAGTGGAAATGAATACTACTATGCATCTTGCCAACATATCAACAAGGATAACTTTGCACTGTCTATTCCTCCAATGTCCTAGAAAAAGAACTAAAATGCAAACAATAATACATCCACAATCTAGTTTCATCAATACCAACACACAAGGGAATTAATAAAAACCTGCAATTTTATCACAAAATTTTAATCAGCTAATGCAGAACTGTTTGCATTTTTATTTCTCATTTACAGTACTTGCAGCATAAGTACCCAGATAAGCAGTGTTCAACTGAATTAAGAGAGCTGCCATCTGTGTTTAGGCACTGCATAAAACTATTACTACTGCCATAATCATGGCCTCTGTGTTTTGCAGTAGTAAATGGCTAAAGAAGAGAAGAGAAAAGGAAGATGATGAGGAACAGGGCGGGTTGGGGATGAATTCTGCACTCGGGGGTCCTCACTACTGTTGGAGCCCCATAGACAAACTGAGATGTTACTGCTATCGTGTAACTGCAGCACAGATACTGAAAGTACTGTTCAAGTGCATGTTGTCAAATACTTTCCATTTGATATATTTATCTGAACTTATTGGTTAAGTTCTAGATGCTTACAAGTCATTTCAGATGTAGTTAGAGAGCAGTGTTAAGAGCCAACAAAAAAAGTTTCTTGAGTTCTGTGTAAATCTTGGTCACAGGTACTCCAATATCTTCTACAGCCACAATTGAGGACCATTGGCACATTTTCTTTCTCAAGCAAAATACCAAAAAAAAAAAAAAAAAAAAACCAACACAATATAGTTTCTTAAAGAGGGAAAGGAGATATGAAACACACTGCAGTGAAAAAAGGTGTGATAAAGGCTTTGCTACATCTTCATTACATTGAAAAGTCCTTCATGTACTATCAAAAAGTTTGCAGTGAACCACCTAGTTTCATCTATGTTTTGCATAACCATCATCAATGTTGATAATAAACTGATGAAGACCAATAAACTGTTATGGAATATGACTGATTATTTGAAAACATCCTACTGTATGTGACACACTGCTTGTACACATGTACCAAAAAAAAAAAAGAGATGGTGCCCTATTTTTTCAGGATAACTATCATATTGCAAGCAATTTAAAATGAACTCAGACTGACCATCATTCTCACTTTACAATCCAGGGATGTCAGATTGTTTTCACAAAAGAAGTTTGACGCTGCCGACCCCTCCCCCCCCCCCCCCTCAACCCCACTCATTTTATCACGATGATCTGGCGCTGTCCAGTTACGTAAGAGTAAGACAGTGTAAAAAACTAGGGTTTTCATGATAATTTTCATTCTTTTGACAGAAGTTTGCAAGTTTTTACAAGATCCTGGAATGGGACTATGAAATTATACAACTAGTGGAAATTCCAAGAACTAAAATGATCCACAGGCAGTGCTGTCATCATACTCATAAAGCATAACCACATCTAGATTCTAGATCTATTTTCGAGATCTAAATCTCGAACAGCTACCCTTTAACACTAATCTTTCTAAGATCATGGGCACATTATTTGTTGTTATCAATAGTCTGATGTGCTGATTTTTCCATCAACAATTCTTATGACCTCATGCGACCACTCAACTGCCCGTTGTCAGATGTAAGGGATTAGATCTAAGCAAGCGCAATGAACTTCGATCTCGATCTCCACAAACAACTGCCGTACAACAGTCTGACTACCATCCAAGGTATAAGCAGAACTCTTTTGTACTTCCGGTTTCACTGTCATCATGCGGGATTTGTATCGCAAATTATTATAAAACAGCAATTGCCTTATGGACTCAATAAAAGTTGGCAGTTGATCAGCCAAAAGTGGGAAAGTTGCCGATGACCAAAAAAAGTCAGAATTCTGACTAAAGTTGGAAGTTTGACATCCCTGACAATCCTAAGGTTTCCATTGCACATCCAAAGACACAACATATAATAATATTTCAAAGGGAATAATAAATGGTTATTTTTGCCAAGAGAATTGTATGCTAGTCTATTTGAACTTTACTAACTGTACCAAGCTAAAGGAAATTAAGGGGGGGAGTTCCTGAAATTGGGTTTTGGCTAAAAAAATTTGTTTTTTGGGGCTTTTGTTTGCTCTTGAAAGTTATGCCTTTTGCGAATATAAAAATGGTATAAATAAGGCCTTGAAAGGGTGGCCATTCAATGATTGTCCAATACCTCCAACATGAAGTTCCTGGCTTAGTCGATATTCAATGATAGATCGACAATATTTTGCTTTGTAAGGGCAAATGATGCAGAAAAGACTTAATTATGATCTCCCCCACCAATATCAGGAGCTTCAGTGCCTGAAATGGACACTGGCTGACCACTGGAGATGCTGACCACCCCGAAAATTGGACTGGACTGACTGTCATGAAATCTGGCATGAATGCAGAACAAAACAATATGTACATTTTGTTAGGAGGGATTTTTTATATCATTTTAAGTTTTGAGAAATTTGAGATCAAATTTTTGAAAAATTGGTGACGTTTTTACATACCAATTTTAAAAAATTGTAGAAAAAAAACTAAGCAGTTTATCAAAAATCTGTCCTGACAAAATTTAGACATTGACTGCAGAGCTGTCAACCTTCAGAAATTCGAATCAGTAGTTTTATCAGCAGTCTAGCTCAGTTTTCAGTAGTCATCCGTTCCACCCGAAACAAAGCATTAATATACAGAAATGCTTTTGACAATAAGGCTGGGCAGCCTGTATGCTAACATTCTATTTAAAACATCATTATTATTAAGGTAAATAGAGTAAAGGAAATGTAATACTTGGCTATTCATTTGCACTCTATGTAAAACAAGCAGCAACATTCAGTTCTTAAAAAATGCTGATTTATTGCTGAGCAGCAACTCTTCACTTCTCTTAACTGATGTCTGCTTAAATCTGTCGTCTGGTGATATGCACAGACAAATTATGATTCAGATCAACTTGCTCAGGAGATCCCTTGATGATTGCCTAGATCAAGGAATCAACAGCTCAAACCTATCATCTCTACTACAACTAGATCTAGATCTAAAGTCTAGATCTGGATCTCTAACTATGAGAGACAAGAGCTAGATCTAGATCTAGCCACCACCATCATTTGTATCTTTGTTTTTGCCGCAGGATGGCTCGACCAAATATCGTCGGGTTTGAGGAACTGAGCGCAATGAACTTCATGTTCTAAATCTTGAACAAGTTGCCGAACGATAGCCTGATCTGCCCCCGTGACGACCATGCATGGGGTTGTCGTACTTCCGTTTTCGCATTCGTCGTGCAGGACTTGTATCATATTGAAAGATCGCTGCTGCCCGCCGACTGCCAAAAATAAAGTAGGTGAAGACCAGAAAGTCCAATTTCCGACTAAAGTCCGTAGTTTGATATCTCTGGTATGTAACTGAAAAACCTCGTTACAAAATTCAGGGTATTGCAGGCGTGGGCTGATTTCTACTAAACATAAAACCAAAATAAAGCAGGATTTCCTGTATTTCCATTTTTAGCATCATATGTGACTGTAACTGCTTGTGACGTATACACGAAGGCATAAATGGGAAATGAGCTATCGGGTGGAGAGGGGTGCGGTGCACCCGACGACTGTACTGACCATGTGGCGTGACTGTCGATATTGCCATCAATTTCATCTAGTAGATCTAATAGCCTAAATAGTGTGGATCTGCCAGTTTTCACAAACTTTTAACTCTTATCTAATCAACTTTCATACCGGACTTTCATGTCAGAAATCCGTAGATTATCAGTGATAACTGTAATTCCGTCTGAGAGTTGAACTTTCCGTAGAAACTACGGAAAATCCATATCAGTTGGCAGCTCTGTGATTGGTAGAAGTACACAAAATTGCAAGCAAACTGGTTGGAAAAGTTCAGAGCCTATCGAAGGTAAAGTTATGCAATATCGGGTAGCAAAATCCAAGATGGCGGCCATTGCCATCAATTGATTTCAAATTTTAAAAAAAATTGTTTTCTTCTAATTTGAGCATGCCAAAACCAATGGTAATGATTAAAATCACCAACCCAATGGTTTCCAAAATGACTCCCAGGACCTGCTCCCCCCTCCACCCCCTTAAACTACCAAATTACCTCAGATTCAAAACAGCAAATCAAAGTAAATTTAAGTCGCCTAATTTCAAAATTAGCAGCCATTGTTATCAAGAATTGGTTTCAACAAAAGACTTTGTAGATCCAATCTCTGTCATATTTTATTCTATGTCTTTTCATTCAATGTCGGTCCTTATTTACAAATCAAACTGCATATAAACAAGCTTCTTTACAAAGATGTAGACTGCTCTGTATCTTTATAACTGTGATTGAATTTATGCTCTTACATTTGGTCATACAAAGTTACTTTCATGATATTTATCCATCCATATTTCCATTTTAACATTTGCATCGCAAAATAGTTATTTAATATTGCTCTTTCTTGTGGATTATTTGATGTTTCAAATTAATTTCTAACACTCAATGGATAAGTGAGTGGGTCTACAGACAGCTCACGATAGCTCATAATTTGTTTTTGCCTTGCAAATCACTCTATACAATCCTAGAGATATAATAAATGTAGAGTATAATAATACTATGAGTGCTCAGTATCTGTCACAACAATTAAAATCCAGAATTATGAGTCAATAATTTGAACTTAATCTTGATTTTATGTCATGTCTCAAAAAAAAAAATATATATAAAATTCTCAAAAACTAACGAAAGAAGACTGATAAATTTAAGAACTATCTTTTTTAAACTGGATATGATTGCATCTTCAGTGAATGACTTTTCAGTCAGACTTCTGAGTGTTTTCTGTTGAAGTACTCACCTTTGTATTTGAACATCCTCATCTTCATCTGATGATAGCAATATTTCATCTTGGTCTATGTGGTCTCTGCCTGTGGTTACATTTGTTGAGCTTTCAACATCAACATCTTTTTTTGAGGATTCATTCTGATATATCTGGTCTGCACCTTCCTCTACCTCTACATTGCCTTCTTCTTCCTCATCTTCTGCTTCCTCTTCTTCTCTCATCTGTTCCGCCAGAGCTGCCACCATCTCCTTATGCTTGCGAGAATTTTCATGGTTGGAATAACTGGATACAAAGAAACAAAGAATGAATTATTTATTATGATACAATAATCCCTTCAAAAAATGAATGAAAACATCGTCAACATATAAAAGGGTAGCTTAAACCAAACTCTGAAGGAGATGCACATTCTATGATACTGAAGACAGATGCTTGTTACCATATTAACATAATCTTTATTATGACTGTGCTGATTGTGTGATATCCTTTCAATGCCCTCACTTACAATAATAATAATAAATAAAACACAAACAACACAGTGTTAAAAAAAAGAAATTAAAACTGTTGAATTTTGATATTACAATAGAAAAATAAAAACATAAGTGTGTTCACATTAAAAATGCAGAAATGTAGCCATGTTCAATAGAGCAATTCATCAGATCTTCAAATGGTCATATACAGAAAACTAAAAATAGATTACATAACAAAGACAAAATAAAAATAAATGAAGTTCCACAATTTTTTTGTTTGTTTTTCTAAGAGTAACCTTAAATTATTACAGTTTGGGAGTAATGACTTACGCTTTGTCACTCTTGAATGATTTATTGCATGCCACACAGTAGAGGTCATCAAGATACAATTCTTCATTTTCAGGATCATCAATTTCAGCTTCATCCCCATTTTCCATGGATTCTGTTGTAAACGACAAACATAAAATCTATAGCAGAAATACAAGATGTGACACATAAAATAATGTGCACAAATGTTTTGATTTCACTCCACAAACTGTTTTAAAAATGTTCAATTCAAACTGGACTATATCCAAAAATTAGTCCTACCAATAACTCCAAGATGTCACTCTATTTACATGAAAAACTAGAAAATGTTTCAGTCTCTATTTTTTCCACATTGTCTCCTTAAAGTAACGCGTAAAATTTGAAGTATCTTTAGTGCAAAAGACCAAAACATCTGTGACCGGCAACTACTGACGACAGCCACTAAGTCTGTTCTCCTACTTAAGTTAAAGTGTGACATCCTTGATCTTTAATATATAAAGTTTAATCAGCTGATATTTATACCTGTATCCACTTCTCCAAAGTGCTCATCCAAATGGGCTTCAAGCTGTTGCAAGTCTTTCTCTAGCTCTGACATGGCTGACCAGCCAGCCTCTTTATAGTTTTCCATTTGCCTGATTGAAGGAGAGGAAAAGCAAAGTGACATACACACTGTCAGTATGAATAATATATGTACAGTGGTCTCCACCTTAGAACCAGCCCCTTAAGAGCCCAGTCCGCCTAAGAACCCACCTCTGCCACAAAATGGAATTTTTTCTCTACAGTTTACCCCTCTCAGACCCCACTCCCATGTCAAAACATCTGCTGAATGCCTGTGTCGGGCCAAGACATGCGTGTATTCATAGTGCAATTTCACATCATACTGTCCACTTGAGAGAAACGCACAGTGCTAAATGTGCAGAAAAATGGGGACAGAGGTGGAGGGAACAGGTAGACAAAGAAGTGGAAGTGATGGTTGTTATATGACTGCATAGTCAGGCCACACTGTGGACTAACCCATAAGCATTTCTTTGACAACATGTGGGACAGCATCTGCGATTGGCTCTGGGGATAAGGAGTAGTAAGTTTAGCCTCCTGACTGGTCAGTTGTTTTGCTGCTTCGGTCGGTCTGGTTCTGGTTAACTGTAAACACTCGTGCGATTATCCGTAGGGTAACATAGCAATATCATGTTTTCATTCAACAATATTGTTCTGTTAAAACTCACTCGATGTTTAAATGCCGGGCATTATTGATGTAATTATACACTAAGAAATGTCAGAAATTGTTAGATCTAATTATAACACACATAGGGGGGAGAAAGCTGTTTTTATTGGCATAAATAAATCTTTAACTAATGGTAATGATCAACTGATCATAGTAGTGAAGACATTCTGTGGTCCGACGGGTTGCATAACTTTTCAATCCGCCTAAGAACTTGTCCGCCTAAGAGCCTGCTTTTTTTGTCTCCCAGCGAGCCGGTTCTTACGCGGGGAGTACTGTATCACCAAATTATTACGACTGACACAATTTTGCTTAACCTGGTACTACAACAATTATCAAATTTTTCACCTAGTAAACCCTTGACTGTGAAGGAAAAACATTTCTGAATTTTATAGTCTTAAGCCTTTAAGAGGGGGGGGGAGGTGGGCCCTGAAATTTGGATTTTGCTAAAAAAATGCGATTTTGGGTTTTTGTTTTCTCTTAAAAGCCCTGCCTTTTCTGCTTACAAAAATGGTATCAAAAAGTGGATATGTCCATTCTAACGTGTTTGACCAATGATCATTCAACATTAGGCCTAGTCTACTGTCAACCTGGATTTGGCTCCACCTGGCTGCTACATGCAGTCGCAGATCATAACCGTTTGATTATATGTAGGCAAAGAGTGCACAAAACACTTGATTATGACCTCTTCTAGCAAAATCATCAACTCCAGTGCCATGGATGGACATTGGATGACCACTATGAGGCGAAAAAACTTTTGATCATGCAGATCATCAATAGCAGGTACTCTAGAATGAACTGCCATGTCCTATAAATAGTAAAACTTTCCTTTCTTTCTGCTATTTCAGATCTTAGTGATGGTTTATATGCCACAGTAAAGGTCAAGAAACTCTTAGTTTGGACAGAAAACGATATGGGGACCACATATAGGCCCCCAAG
>JBCEWB010038573.1:0-14673 GCA_039654565.1 Peronia peronii | reverse complement strand
TGAACACATCTGTAATGGAAATTGAGTGACGAGGGGTGACAAAATTGACACCCATAATATGAAATTGACGTCTTTATAAGTACAACCCTTTCTCCGACCATTGGTTCAAAAAGGTGGAGTTAGGGAGGGATTAAGGGGAGACATTAGTCAGTAAGGTGGTCTGATGTGGACCCGCACTGTGTCACTCCGAAATTGATAGGGCTTTACTAGTCCGCCGCGGGATGCGCAGCCTCTTAGAGAGATGCGCGGAAAGATATGACGTCACACGTTAGTGGCGTAGAGAGCTGGCGAAAGAAAACGCAAAACTGCAAACCATCTTATTTTGCAAAATAAACACATTAAGGGTATGTTTTTGCAAAAATAACACCGCTAACATGTTTTTGGCTACTAGAAGTTTATTATTTTACAACAAATGGTATAGGGTGTCTGTGACGTTGCACTACCCCTTTAACTACAAATAGATTTTACAAAGTACACATTTTTCACTCTTCATGAGTAACAGTAAGTAGCAAACCGCTGAGATAACTTCCCGCTTAAGGTTGAAAAGCAAAACATGTACTTAAGCAAGTAGCTGCATTCAACAATGCTGTCAACTAGATCTTGATAGATATATCTTAAAAAGTATCATTGAAAAAGAGGATAATACAGGATTTCATCTGGAAATTGTGAAATATTCAGGAGACAACTATAAACCAACATATTGATTGGTGAAAAAAAGAATGCTTCTGATTTCTAATTTGGTTTGTCATTATTCTGTTTGGTTCTGTGTGTTTTTAAGATTAAAATTTTCATCATAAGATATCTCTGATACATTCCACTTTCTTACATTTGACATTGTAATTAAACATTTGATAAGGCTGAAGGTTGTTTTTTTTTTTCACACAAAACACATGTGTTAAGGTCTGGGTCAAGATTTTCAGGAAAAAGGTAGTGAAAACATTTTTAAAATCTAGAATTCAGACATTCACCTTCCCTTATCACTTCCACATCACTTAAAAGCTTTTCACACACTTTTTCTCATCTCTAAAAATTAGTATAAACTGAATCAAATATTGTGAAATAGGATATTTGCTAGTTTGATTCATGAGATCCACCACCAAATTTTACTGTAATTGTTTTATCCATGCATGACTAGGTGTTACAAATTAGTGGATATATAAATTAAGCTCTTTTTTTACCTGCTTATATACCTGTCTATATACATTCATGACAAAAAAATGAGACATGGTGTAATTTGCACATGACCATCATTTTGTTAATCAACAGAAAGAGATTGAACCACGTTTGATATGACCAGCAGGGCATCATTTAATTCAGGTCTCAGTTAAAAACATGTCCAGCAATAGCACTGGATTTGTTTTTGCCAAATTAAATCTGCAGTTAAAGCATAAATTGTACCCAAGCTCATCATAATGAGAATTAATAATAATTTATGTGAAATTCAGAGTATCCATTCATGCTTATTTATGTATTTTCAGGAGAAGAACTGCATATACACTTGGACAAGATAAAAACAAATGATGTTTTAGCTGCTTTAGAGAGAACGAAGCCTTCTGCCAAGTTAATGAAACAAAAGTATACAGACTGGCAAAAAGAGTTTGAATCTGTCTGATCCTGGGACCACTTTTTTTATTGCTAGTGTTTCTTACCAAAACCAAAGTAATGTATCCCTAGCAGACACAAATATGGGATATTCTACATCACGTTAACATTTTTTGGGGGGTTATAGTGATTTTTTTAAGACAAGATGATTCAGTTCTCCAAAGCTTTTATGTTCATTCTGAATTGCCTGTTCGTGGTTACATTATTGAATATTGTCCATTTTCAGTGAGATGATATGGTTTTGCAGGCAATCTAGATAAATTTTTATCACTGTAGGAGTCTTGTCTCATAATTTGTCCAGTAAGAAATTATCAATTCTACATAGTGGGAATTCTTTTCTTTTTTTTATTTATTTATTTACTGTGGTTTAATTTCAGATTTTTTTAAAATGGAAAACTAGCAAATAAATTCATTTATTTACTGTTACACGTTTTTTTTTCTCTAGAGAATAGTTTATTTCTACAATTGCAGTATTACCATAACTATTTATTACAAAATACTGTTAACATTTTTCATGCATGCGGTATATGTCATTAGATGCAGGTATACTTTACAAAGCAATCCTGATCTTAGAGCAAGAGCAATAAAATTATGGTTCTGTCTTTTGTGAAACTTTGAAAATACTTTATTTTGCTATATGGTACATGTACTGATCTCAAAACACTTATTTCTTACTGTTTTAATCCATTTGGAAAATGAGAGTTATTTTCATATGCGCATTTGAACTCAGGCAAAATTTACATAGAAGAATAGTTCCATTTGCTTGTGCATCAGTATTACCGAACAAGCGTTTTTGTCAAGCCATTGCTTTTCAAATTTCAAGTTCTTGATTCACATTACCTTAGCTTCACTTTCTAAAGGCCTTGGAGAAGTTGTAGAGTTTACAGCTGATGAATAAGGGGATGAAATTTTGCAAGCCTAACAATGGTACAGAAGGGATGACTACATTCATCAAGTCTGTAATGAGATTTTACTTATATCTGACCTACATATTTTCATGTTAATTTTTTTATTATATGAATAGCACAAGAGGTTTAATGTTGTTGTAAGTCAGACTAGTAATTTAATATCTCTATTCATTTGCCAGTTTAAGAATAATTAACCCTTAAAGGACCGGCCATGTTGAGCACTATTATTCCCTCAGGACTGGCCATGTTTTGGAAAATTCCTTAATTTTAGATCATGTCAGAAAAAAATGTATATAATATAAACGGCTCTACTTCCACTTCCTTAGTTTCAAAACCAAGGTACACAAAACATGGTATGGGAGGGAAATATACACGATCGGGACTCTGCAAAGTGTGACCTGCGGTGGAAATATACGTGAGTGGCCCTGTAAGGGTAAATAAGTTACCACTTGAAATTCATTTTTTACTTTCAGATCTTGTGAGAATTGTCATCTCAGATGAATAGCATCATTATTTTATCAACTGTCGGTTTATTTTGATAAACAGATTGAGCTGATTTTTCTTTTGCGAGAAACTATATCTTTGATCAAATGGCAGAGCCTGCTGGTCAGGAGCTGATTTTTGTTTTGCTGTGTTTCGTTATTGTTTTAGTTTGTTTTTCAATAAGTCTTTCAGATTCACACATTCCAGCATACTAAAGACTGTTGAATTATTTTTCTCTACTTTTAGTTTTATACTCTTGCTATTTCTGTCACAATCTTCATTTTGTGAGCTGTTCAAGTTATCTAGAAATACAACAATAGTAAATATATTTACTCAAATTATCAAATTAATATGGAAAGTTGAAAGGAGAGATATTTCAGTTTTAAAGCTTTAACGAGAGTTGTACTTATGTATCAAATCTAAAAAATACATATGAAAAGTTTTGTCTTGAAAGGATTTATTTTGTGTAAATATTGTAACATGTACATGTGTGTCAGTTGATTCAGTGTACAGACATATACATTCTGCTTGTCATCATCGAAAGGAGATTAGGCTTTGAAAATAAGATAACAATTGGTAAACATTTATGTACAAGATGGTGATGAATAATGTTGTATTGAAACATTGTTCTTACAGCAGGTTTATGTACAAAAATAGAAAATTTGTCAAATTTTATAATTGGTGTTTATAGCAAAGAAGGAATCAGAAGGGCATGATAAAATCTTGACCAGAAATGTTTTGCTCTTATTGTTGTTCTTCATGTACAAGCAACTGACAAGCAATCTTCCAGTGTCAGTCAAATTACAGAGCGGTTGATCTGATCTGTCCATGAAATGCCTCTGTGATATATAATTATGCATCATATTTATTGGTGGACAAACTGATTGGAGGAAGTAAACGGTTGAATAAATTGCAGTTTATTTCCTGAACTTGTTTTGTTTTTGTTATTATTTATTGATAAATGTTTTGTCTCATCACCTGGAACCTTTGCACAATGAAGGCGATATTTTTTTTAAAAAATGCGTAGTGATGACCATCCATCAGATATTTTACTTCACTGCACCAACAATCATTATTATTTAATAATTTATACATACCAATTCTTTTTTGCTCCTAGTGTTGTGGTCGTGCTTTTTATCTTGTGCCATGATATTATATGGTTCAGAACCTTCTTTCTCTGTCTTCCTCGGCCCTTTCTGCCTTCTGCCATCTCCATGGTGACAAGGTGCTCCAGTTTTTCTCATCTCATGAGATGGATGATGAGTGGGGATGTCTGAGCCAAAACTTGTGTCCTTAGAGAATGCTCAGTCTGTGTGTGCTAAAAATTAAAATATATTATCACACATGCAGTTCATTTTAATCATAAATACAAATTGGAAAGAATAAATATCCATGGGTTATCAATTAAGTTTCACTTCACATTAGTTGAGCTGAAGATAGTCAAATTTTACCATCCATGGTTGAACCATCTATGGTCCTCTTACAAATCACATCATGAATATTAATCTATAATATAATGACATGATCAAAGTTATAAATCCTCCTCTACCATTTGCAGCAGTCATAAACAAATCAATGCAAAGAGCTTAACATTCAAATTACATTTTTTGACAGTTCACTACTCTTAGATATTAGGCATGCAAGTGAAGAACGCATGCATGCATTCCTTGGCCTGAATTATTGTTCTTTACTATGATACACTTCTGGTATGGGAAAATGGTGAACTGCTACATCCTGCTTTACCCATGAACATGATTTGTATCAGCATTTTTCTTTGTTTGTTTGTTTGCTTGTTTTCTTCAGCCCATAGAAATCAAGAAACAATGGCAGGTAAAGAATAGGCATGATAATAAACGAGACTTCGCAGTAGAATGAGCTACCTGAGAAACTGTTAGTGAAACTTGGTAAAGGATCATAACTTTAACACTTTTCTGGCACTCGTAAGCTAATTGAGAAAGATCCATGCAAATTATGAACATCCAGTGGCAGGAGAATAAGCTTATGAAATAAGACTGTTTCCATATTATGTCAACAGGGTTAGCAATTAACATAGCAATTAATATTCACAGCTAACCACAACAACAGAGTATATCACCTTTATGAAATACAATCAAATAATCAAACGGGTGTTATAAGGATGTATGTAGATTTTTTTTTTCCTGCTGGTGAATAATATATCTTATGGTTTTTATAGCTATTCTTTCTTCCATTATGATATCAGGTTAGCCATTTCTTTCTTTCTGTCTTCTTTTCATGCTTTCTGTCCCTCTTTCTTCCTTTCTTTCTTCTTTTCTCTCTCTCTTTTCTTTTTTTCTCTCTTTGGATTTCTTTCATTCTTTCTTTCTTTCTCTCTCTCTTACTTGCTAGTTTCTTTCTTTCCCCATTTCTTTCGTTTCCTCTTTTTTTCTTCTCTGTTTGCTTTGGATTCTTGCTGACTTTCTTTTTTTCGTTTCTTTCTCTTCTTACTTTCTTTTCCTCTTTTTTACTTTCTTTTCTTTCTTTCCCTCTTTATTTTTTCCTCCTTTTTCTTCCTTCCTTCCTTCCTTTCTTTCTTTCCTTCTCTCTGTCTTTTTTCTTGTTTTTCCTTTCTTTCTTTCAGTCTTCCTTCCATTTTTGTCTTCCTTTCTTTCATTTTTTTCATTTTAAACTGTTGCTAATACCAACACATTTTCCAGTCAGCACCATAGACATACTGCTATACTGTTATGTCTGTGCTCATCACTATAGGCATCTTGTGAAGCTCATTCTTTACACGGGTCAGTCACAAGAAATTTCTTTCCAAGGTTGCTCGTTTTCAATGGATCTACCTCTTTCTCCATTCGTTTGATATATGCTGTAAGATCCGACAGAATCGTCAAATATATTTCAATACTGCTGCTTCTCAGACAAAGAAACACTGAGTGTAATGATGATTTATTGTGAAATTGAAGAGAACACAAATAAAATAATATCAAACAATAATACTGTGAATATTCTCAAGCCTTTATTTTTAATTTTCATTCTTGTTTTGTTTTCTTTGTTTTGTTGGCTTGTATGGTACCTGAAAGTATGGAATGGTCTGGATCTCCCCACCTGCAGTCTAGCGATGAGAACGATCTTTCTACACAAAGCTTCTTTTACAGGCTCAGGCTAAAAAAAAAACCCTGTTTAATATCTTTTAAAAATGCAATAAAGCAAAATAAAACAAAGCAAAACAAAACAAAAAGAGGAATTACTGCAATACATAATACGGGGGATGATTCTGGTGTGGCCAGCTGTCAGTGATGGCAAGAAAACAGTGTACAAATTCGGGTATATGCTTAATGTCGGGGTCACCCTGGCTACTTGGTTAGATCTATCTAATATTGTTTCGGAATATGTGCACGGGCTGATTTAAAAATCTTCTTTTTTCGTTTCTGTATTTCCGGAAGCGAATTTCTGTTGACCGACCTACACCAACCAAGATGTCTGGGCTCGCACCTCCAAAAGCAAATATCTCACCACTGATTCGGGTATGTTGATGTTCTGTTGCCTTTAAGAATCGCGTTTGTATTTCGAGTTAAATATTTACTGGACACAGTACGTAAGCTTATTTATGTGGAAATTCACCCTGACTGAAAGGTTCGAGTTCATTACATCTTAATCAAGACTAAAGTCAAAGTCGACTAAACAATACTAACATGAACTGATCGTGCATTTTTTTTGGCTCTGATTTAGATCTAGAATCTAGATCTATACATACACTCGAATACTGACTCTCAGCTACACCAAGTGCTTGCATCCACCATTCTTCCATAAATTAGCTGGCAGTTTCCCACTGTCCATGATAAAGGGCTCTGTGGTTTGGCGTCTGCTTCAAGGTGAAAGCAACTCCTTGGGTTGCGGGTTCTGGCGGGGCTCCACTCGCAGGTCCTCCCATTGGGCATTAGGGGCTGGAAGGACATGAAGATCGAAAAGCCTGCATTTTTTGAGTGACTCAACAGTCCCCTGGCTTCCTCTGGATAGGGAACCTTGATGTCTAGCCTTCTTAGATAAGGGCAAATATATTTCAGCGGTCCCGTTTGTACGTTACGCATGTTGAAGAACCCTTGGCAGTTCAGAATCAATGAAAGAGTAGACTAGGTGTCGCTGTCTGGGCAAAAATTCCAAATTTCTACCCACAAAAATTCTCACTAAAATCAGGCAGCTTAAAGTTTTAAAGTTGAGATAGTCACTACTATCTGAGGATTGAAAGGCTTAAGAAAAAAAAAATAAAAACTGTCCATGATGATAAGGCAAAAAACCATTCAGCTTTGTATTGAGATCTAATCTAGACAGTAGATTTAGATCCAAATGATTGATTTTATTGATAATCTGATATAGAAAAAATGTGAAAATGATGTATGATAAACTGAGAGTAAAATTTAATTAGGTCTAGATGTAGAATTGCTCCTTGTACACAGTGAAACAAAACAGAAAAATACTAACTTATTTATATCTAATGGCTTGAAATTATTTCTTCATAGCCTGACCAAATAAAATGTCACAAAGAACCCGCCACCTCAGAGCCCGGTCTGCCTAAGAACCCACTCTGCTGCGGAACGGAATTTTTTCTCTATAATTTACCCCTCTAAGAGCCCGCCCCAAACAAAAAATCTGCCTAAGAGCCTAATGCCGGACCAAGATAATGAGTACTTGTGTGATATAATTTCACATAGGTTGTCCACTTGAGAGAAATGCACAGTGCTAGATGTGCAGTGAAATGGGAATCTGGGTGGAGGGAACTGGTAAATGTAAGGGAGGGAACTGGTAAATGAGGAGTGGAAGTTACGGTTGATGTATGACTGCGTAATCAGGCATGCATGGACAAGCTCTTATAAGCATTTCTTTGTTTGACAGCATGTGGGACAGCACCTTTGATTGGCTCTGTAAAGGAGGAATAAGTTTAGCCTCCTGACTGGTCAGTTGTTTTCATACTTCAGTTGGTCTGGCTAACTTTCAACACTTGAGTCATTCATGCAATTATCCATCAGTCAATATGGCAGTAGCATGTTTTCTTTCAAATGATATTGTTTTTTACGTGGAAACTCACTTGACTCTTGAATGCTGGGCAAAAAAAGAAAGGTCAGGAATTGTTAAACCTAATTACAACACAGAGGAGAGAAAGCTATTATTGGCGTAGATAAAATGTTTAACTAATGGTAATGATCGGTTAATCATAGTAGTAAAGACAGTCTGTAGTTAGATAGGCTGCATAACTTTTCAATCCACCTAAGAACTCGTCTGCCTAAAGCCTGCTTTTTTTGTCTTGTGGCAACCCGACTCTTAGGTGGAGACCACTGTAAAAACTTTTGAAATTGGAGGAGTGAATTCAGTTGCATATCATGGCCTTAATTTTTCATTTCCATCATTTGTCTGATTTCAGTTTGCACGCTGGACAGCTCTTTTCACTGGAATTATCTATGGAGTAACTCGACACAGTAAGTATCATCTCAGTCATGTTTTGTTGTTTTATTTATCATTTTATTCAGTGAGACCTGCTTGTAATAGATAACTGCCTCTCGCGCCCACTTTTCTGCAAGGAAAAAAGCACAATTTCACCATTTTCAACTTCCGATTTCTCCTATCTAGACATATTCAATTTTGTTGAGTTGCACATGGAAAGAAAGCTTATTCAAAGGTCTACACAATGAATGCAATAATTTAATAGTATGTTTTAAGTGAAAGGTGTATATGTGAATGTAAAAAGGAACACCAACTGGCTTTTGAGCGAGCCGTTTCACATTTGCTTTCACACCCCATCTTTTGTTCACACGCTCGCAAAGCTAAACCGTTCAATGAAGGGCCCCGGAACATGCATAACGCGATGCGGAAATGACTGCCGTTCATTTTGATACCAAAAACAAATTGTTTCGACCATAATTTAAAAATTTGTGGTGTTTTTCGTAAATTTCACCAAAAAATCTTAGCAATTAATAAAAACAATAATCTAAGCATCATTCGAAAGATTGGCCATTTTTCTTTTAAAATACGAAAATCTCGTTCAGGTCTCATGGGTGGATCATATAAAATTTGCAAGATGTTGCAAAATGTTGAATCGGCATTTTACAACACAGTCGGTGACTGTCTATGGCCAACCCACAACGGGAACAGGCGAAGGCAATGCTCCTCAGGCTTTATCATTGTCTCAAGAGTGTTTGAATTTACATTACAGTTTCTAAAATGCTTTTTCCTTGCAAATAACATAAAACCGCCAAAAACAGGACTGTTTTTGTCACTTGGGATGTTTCTGAGAACATAAAAAAGAAAATACAGGGTGGCTGAGTGGTCAGCTTTTTCGAAAATTTCATACACTGATACTTTTGTTTTTATTTAAAGCATCATAATGACTTTGTAGACTGATAAGATTGATAATGGTGTAGACCTCGAATTCTTGTTTAATTTGATCATATGGTATGTTAATAATTAGAACTAATTTTATGATTTGTGGAAAATTACACACGATGTCATTTTTCACGCCATTTTAAAAATTGATGAAATTTGCATTTTTCCAGTTCTTAGCATATATTTTCTCGTCTAGTTTTGATGTCAGTGGTCTCAAAAAAAATGAGCAAGATATAAACTTTCTTTGATATCACCAAGTTTCAGCTTTCTCGTTCAATTTGTTGTGAAGTTGTGTCCCTACAAACTTGGCTTTTCGGTAAATGTGAAAAACGCCACAATTTCAGCTACTTTTGACCAATTTTTTAAATGCCATAACTTTTATATTTTTCAAGCTAGAATAACAAATTTGATATCAAAATTCTTGGAATAAAAAGATGTAATATGATAAACACATTTAATGCAAATGCAACCTATTCCCAAAAATAAATTTTAGTTTGGACTACCTACTTGTAATAATAGCATGTTGCTATTTTAATATGTACTATCAAAAGGAAGTTATTATCATTTATTTATTAAATTTATCCTGGTAAAATTTTAATTATTCATAAACCATAACATTTAATGTGAAATTTGTTAGGCATCACAGTTACTTTTAAAATCAAGCTACAGTTGAGCATGGAAAACTTGAATTTGAGATTTCCGGCTTCTTTTTTTTTTTTTTCACAAAATGGAAAGCTGCCAAGTTACATAACCACAACGTTGAGAGGCTATATTCTAGGAATTAGCGCCCCTTAGTTCATCTACATGACATCATCCATTGTCTTTTGGGTAGCATATGATTACCTCCCTGCCACATGCATTGTGTCATGTAGGCTATGTTTTTTCCTTGCAGTACATTGTGTGAGGCCTAGTCCACTACCCCGTTCAATTACCACACCACTCCTCCCGAATGCCAGTGATTCATTTTCAATGAGGCCCAAATTTAGACGTACAGACTTAGGCTAATCAGCCTAATGTCTACGGGTTTAGAATTTTTGAGGAATGCAGACATTAAAGTCTAAACTAACAAAAATAAATTCCAAACTGATAAGATGATATTGCATAGCCATAGATTTCTACTTTGCAGAACTTAGATAGTCAGATATACAGAATTCCTTATAATGATGGTGTTATTTAGTCACAATAAGGTTGGTAAAAATGTGAACTCATTATTTGCTGATGCAGGCCACACCTGCCATTTTATAATTTGACAAGCTTTCACAATTTCTTCCCAAACCTTAGGGTTTGATGTATGAAATACTCAGCAGTATTATTTAAGGTTAGGTGACATGGTTGATTATATTTACTACTACTAGTGATTGATTATAACTGCCTTCATCTTTTTCAGATTACTTAGCGAAAAGAGAAGTTGGAATTCAGCAGCATGAAAATGAACTCAGAGAGAAGTACAGACAGAGAATTGAAAAAGAAAAGAAGCAGAAAGAAACAGGTTTGTCACTTGCTAGCTTTTGTTTTACAGCATAGCTATGCTATTTAAAAAAAAAAAATGTAATAATTACATTGGGATTTCACAATAACTTTAAAGGAAGGGGAATCAGAGAATGCATTGCATAGTTATATTGCATGTGAGTAATCTTGAATTGCCTATATTGATGTTTCATATAAAGTTTCACAGGAGTTCAGAACCTCATTATTTTGTCAAGCGAGTGAAGTTACATGGTGATGATGTATGATTATATTACTATGTTACCACAAGAGTAGACTGATAATATCTTGGCCCCCATTATGATATGTTAGCAGTGATGAAGAAAAGGAAATGTAGGTAGAAGTTACCGCCATGTAATGAAATCCAGTAACCTTGCTGAAACTGTTCTACAATTTAGAATAAAAGCTAAGAGAAAAGACACACAACAACAAAAAAATTGTCTGAAAACATCCACTTCAAGAGTGGTCGAGAGCAAAATTAGCCTGTCCCCGCAGAATTTTGCAAGAAAAAAATCTGAATTTTCTACCTAAATAGGCAGATTTTACATTCTTTTTTTCCTTTCCCACAGCTATCTGTTATTAAAAATCCAATTGTAAACTTTATTTAAAGACATAAGACCTCATAGTAAATCATATGCAAACAACATCCTTCAAAATTCAATAAAACAAATCCACTATTTCCATTTATGGCAAATTTAGTTTCAAAATATCACTTCCAATGAAGTTAAATATAAAAAAAGTCAGGCACAGAAAGAGTCTGGCGCCCCAGAAAATTGCATCGCTTGCAAGTGCGTTGCGGCCGCAAATGTTTTTGCAATTTTTGCCTTTTTCCTGTATAATTGAGGGGAAAAATAGCAAATCTTTCCAATGACGATTTCACGATCAATCCTCTAGTGATAGCGAGTAGTGTCCCTTTTCAAATCACCAATTTGTTATGTTCATATGATACTGGAGAGCGGTAGATTTAGATTGTATAGTGGATTTACATGTACTTGTTTTGCAAGAGATCTTCGATGATGGATTGATTCTTTAACAAAATAGTCAACAGTCTAAAAGTGCAGATGATCAGAAGTTAGTTCCCTGCTCAAAATTATGCAAGTGGTGCTGATCAACTGTTTTGCAAGGTCTGCTGAATAGATCTAGAGTAGATCTAAGATGTCTTTCAAAATATTTCGCTAAAAATGGAAAGACAGACAAATAGCAGAACGAGGCTGTCAAAATCTATCTGTGTTTTGTTAAGATTTTAGCCAGCAGTATGAAAGTGAAACATATGAACTGAGCTTAGATCTAGATCTACTGTTTTTTATTTCGTAGGCATGGTCCATTTTTTAAGACCGGTGTGCTAGTTTGACAGTAGAGGCTTCTCTCTGACACGAAGAGGGAAGCGTTTTTTGATAAATTCTGCAGACTCTAAATTTGAACACATTTTTTCCATCTTCAACTTCAATCAGATTTTGCCAAAACAGAGTGCTGCATATTTGTTCTTCTTTTCTTTCTTTTTTTTTTTTTAAATGTCATGAGATTTATATAGCAAATTTGTGGCAAGTGAACTTCTTTTAAAAGTAATTTCAGATACCAGTTTTCTTTATATTATTGTCAAACCCCCAGTTGATCTATGACTGGCAGTATCATTTTTATTATTAATTGTGAAACAGCTGTCCAGTGGATACCGGTACAGTGACACTTATGAACAGAAAGAAAAAGGAATGAAACATCAAATCTTGATGTTTCATGAATCTGTCAGGGATACTCTTGTACACGTAATTAATTTGAAATTGTTGTACATCAAACTTTACAATAAAAGTGACTTATCAACTAATTCTGCGAGAAATGTGGTCCACAAGATATTTTTTTCTCTTATTTTACCTGCCTTTTTTTTTTTTTTGCACGGGGCTAGAAGAGTGTTGTCATTAGGGTTTCTCCTCTGTGATAGAAGCAGGTTGTTTATAGAGGGAGAAGCTCCTGTCTATGTCGGCATGATCAGGGGAGTGATCTTCCATTGATACCCGCTTCTTCAGAAATTCCTTTATAGTGGGATGATCAGTCTTAGAGAGTGGAATATTGGCTCTTGCAAGCATCGACACCCATTCCAGGCACACTTCATTGCACTCTGAAAGCAACACAAGATACAGAGTAATCAGTAAATTACACATAGAAACTGAATGAAATGTCAGCAGCTCAATTCTTAAAATAAAAACGATTTTAGAAATTTGATGGCATCCCCATGTCTGGAAAAGTAAATCGGGACACCATTCATGCACCTGAACTAAGAACACTTTAGTAAAACTTTTTGTAACACTCAAACTCAAAGACTTAGTGAAGCAAGATTGGCCACCCCTCATTTCTCGATATATGAGATCCACAGCACTCCAAAGCCTTGCAAATACAAACTGCAAACCTTTCAAAACATCAAAAAATCAGAACACTAAAAATGTGGCAGTTCTTTCCAAGTTAATTTCTTCAGTATCACTAGTTATGGATGTTGCTGATGGAAGCAGTTATGAAGAAATGTGATTAATGTACAAAAATATATTAACTGGATTAGGCTTGAGATCTAGATCCAGTGTAGATCACATTGAATTTGGAAGCTGAAACTAAAGATGAGGGTTGAAAGTTTTAATATGTTTGTATGTCTAGACTAGATCTACACTACATCAGCTTTGTGATTAATGATAAATTAGATCTCTAGAATGGGAGATCGTTGTGCTCAGTCCTATTACTTCCTTTTACCAGACAAAAGAGGGATTGAACAAGCAGTATGAAGAGGAAAAAAAAATCACTTTTGCACCTTTTGCTTGAAACATACACCATGAAAAATTCCCAAAAAATTATGATGTAAAGGGAATGTTTTCTTCTTATTGCTGTAATTTTATTTTTTAAAATTTTGGCCATCAGTTTTTCGAATGACAAGAAGTAAAAGGATTTTTTTCTCTTTACACTGCTGGCTAAACACCTTTTGTCTGGCAAGGGGAAGTAATAGGGCCGGTCAAAATGATCTCCCCTTACACGAATCCCTCTTTTGGGATGGGGCAGATAATCTGTGAAATGATCTCCCATTTGAAAGACATTTACCTTTAGTAGCCATTGTGGCAGTCCAATAGTTAAGACTCACTGAAACATGGCAGGCTGGCCCAAAGGTCTCAGTCTTCTGACTTCTCATTTTGTGCAATGTGCTTCGCTGATGTTGTGAGAGGCAAAAGTTGAGCGTTTTGTGTGGTCCAGTACAACATTAACACGCAGCACAAAACAACTTTTGCCTAGTCTCGAATGTCTCCTTTGGAAATTGCTTCTGCCTGTCCTTTGCAGTGGTCTCAGTGCCATATTTTGAATCAAGACTTGACATGTTCTTGATGATGAAGGCATCCATCTCGAGTGAAATACTCAAACTAGTCAAACACTCAACATGTGCGACCTGCACAATAGTAGGTCTCCACAAACTGAATGGAAGTCTCTCAAGCCAAGCGGAAATAATTGTCATTTACTTAGACGGTAGATCTATAAATAATCTATACTATAAATCTGCAACAAAACCCACAATAGGCTTATGGACCCGAAAACTGCTGAATGGATCCATATGAAATTTGGCACACAACTATGTTGCATATGGATCTGTGTTTCAGTATACATAAACCCGAAAAAAGCTTATTATCTTTGATGTCATTTTAAAAATGCAGTAATTGAATAATAAACTGGTGAGGATGCTTGATATCATGATCTGAATTGTACGTCAGATAGCACAATGCGTTCAAAACACGTTTTCTTTGAGTAACATTCAGTTTAAAGGGGTAGTGCAACATCATTTTGTTGTGTCAAGTTTCTTTTTGTTTTTGCCTCAGATGAAATGTTACGGTTA
>JBCEWB010038462.1:0-14673 GCA_039654565.1 Peronia peronii | reverse complement strand
CAATATGTAGAATCTTTTGATAGATGCCGCATGCTGTGGATCGGGGGATGAGTCAAGAGGTAGCGATTAGATTCCAAATCCAAGTCAGCGTATACATGTAATTTTCACGTAACATTCAGTAATAGCCGATGCCGTGGATCGCTCCTGGCAAAGAGGAGGACAGCTGCCTATTGGTCCACGGTCAGCTGAACCTGAAGCCGAGTGGGCGGAGTTAATTATGCATAAAAGCAACAGATGGCTGAGCCAGTGAGATGGTTGGAATTGGACATACATATACATCTTTAAGCACATGAGATAGGTCTTCTAATGACATACTTATATACGTCCGATAGCTGTGAAGTGGTTAAAAAAGATTCCACTTTAGGTCTCCTCCTGACTAAGGATTTGAGGCTTTGCCCGATTGGGGATTATAGCCCCCAGTAATAAAATTCTCGATTGGGGATCACAGAAAAGGATGGTTGTTTTTCGTCTTTCAACCTCCTTTCTGTGGTTATCTTGACAGAAAAGGATAGCCTAGCCCTTGAGACTATGATCCCTGATCAGGAATTTTAATTGCTTTCTTTAAAATTAAATGCTATTATTACTAAATTAGACCTGAGTCTTGTTTATTATTAATATTATATGTCTAAAAGCTAGTGGCCTCAATTTGAAGAGTCAGACAAACTAGAGCTAGTTATGCCAAACCCTAGCTCTAAATTACATCAAGTTTGGGCACAACAAAAAATTTGTATCATGATGAAAGAACTATTCTTGATCTACATCTCGATTTGGACCACAACAGCTGTGCAAGAATGAATGAAAACAATGCAACTGCTCGATTAAATCATGCCTAGATATTCTAACGTCCACTTTGACGGAGGAGTTTAAATTCACAAGTTGCGCGCTATGGATTCCAATCAATGATCATTTGTTAGTGATCGAGATTTGTTCTGGATCTAGTAATCTCTTCTGGATTACAACAAAGGCAAAAGAAGACATAGAGAGATTCAAAATGAAACATGTACTGCTGTACCTTTCCGTTTTCACACCGCAATAGATAATCTACTTGTTACTTTTTGCTGCGTTCAAATCAACACTAACAAAGATTGCAACCAAATCCCTTCTCCGCCTGCCTTCTTTGTACGAGTTTGCACAAGGAACCGGAAGCGCAACAACACGACGTCCGATTGGTCCGCGCACTGACACATTCGCCTTCTAAAAGGTTGATGTACATTTTTGTAAAACGTGGCTTAACATTTTCAGTGAAATAAATTATTTTATTGAAAAAACAAATTAATTCTTTCCAGACGAAATCGCTGAAACTTTACTTTCCAGAACCGAGTGGCATGAGTCCGGTTTAGCAACAACAAAAAGAAATAAGCAAGAAAGATTCAATCTGCCCTAGCAAAAAAAAAAAAAATGATAATAAACATGATGTAGGTCTTAGGATCAATGGTCTGTTCGGGAACATCTGACCCTCTTTGCAATACACTCTCTAAGTAACTTCTAGCTCAAATTCAATGGGGACTTTCCAAATAGTTTCGATAGCCCCAGATGTGTGGCTAATTTTTAATCTCGATCAAACTCGAAGCTTATTCAACTGCGCCTCAATTTATTCTAACGTTTCTCTGACAATTGTTTTAAATTTACCGTAATAAAATCATACCAATTAACTACAAACACAACCAGTCGCCCCAAAAATAAATTGTCCTATCTGCAACATAAAACTGGGACGACGAACTTCTTTCGACATTCTCGAACTTTCACGTGAATTTTACAATTGTTGAAACAAAATCTGAGATGGTATGGTCATATGTTTCGATTGTTAGGCCTTGCAAAAACCATCTTATAAGGCACAGTCAGAGATAACCTCAGACAAAGAAGACAAAGAAATAGATTAAAAGAAAATATCCGAGAATGGAAAGGAATGCTAATTATTTGCTGATTCTCAAAGAGCAATGGAAGACAGAGAGGGTTTGAGAAAGTTAGTGGCCTCATCTTCAAAAGCACCACGACGACATCGGCAGAGGTCAAGCCTTGACTGAAGGTGAAGGTAAAGTGACATTATTTGTCTGTACTGTACATAACATTTTATGTTATAACCTTGGAAGAAAGAAAGCTGCTTAGCCCTTGTCTGCGCCATTCCTACATCTATCCTACATCTCGATTTATGTCCTTGGGTTTTCCAATTCCCTAGTGATTAAGACTGTTATCATTATTACCCAATAAGAAGTTCTATACTTTTACAGTTATTGTTGCAGTAAATTTACAGACCACGGACAACATTTCCAATTATCTAATGTTCATTCAGCCAAGAGTTATTTAAGTTAACCTTTTACATTCATCAATAAAGAGAACCATTGTTGTGTATACTTTTGACGGAACTGACATAGATAATCTTTTAACTCTTGCAAGGTAGTCCGTCTTCCCACATGACGTCAATTTGAATGTTTCCGACAAATTCAAAGCTCAGAGTGGACCAAGATCAAAGGAATTTACTGACCGACAAAATTGGAATGCTTGGACAACCACATTCTATTTGAATAAGAAAAGTGATCGAGATGGACAGATATTAATTTTATCAACCAGACTTTATCAGTACCTGCTATTGTAATTTTGATGCTATTTCCCGATCACGTCGAAGTTTGAATTTCAATTATGCATCATTCTATATGTTCTTTTAGTCGTAGCATATCGTGCACTATGTTTCTCATTTGCTCTGTCGCCGACCGACTTCGAGAATTATGCTTGGCTTATCATTTGGGGTGCGGGCTTTTGGGGGAAGGGACGGGGTGGGGTAGGGGGGGGGGGAGGGGGCAATGATCAAATATTTGAGGTGTCGAGGTGAAGGAGTATGAATCCTGCCAGTTGCAACGGGAAAAATTCGAACCTTCTATTTAGCTGACTCAACGGTCCCCTGGTTTATAAGAAAGGAAAGCTCGATGTCTGGTCATCTAAATAAGTAAGGCAAAATATTAAATCCTATGACTTAGGCCTAGTTTACACATCCTTGCAGTTAGTCATTTCATGAGTGAGCGTAGACACCGCAGTCCGAGCAAAATTTCTGAAAACTCCATCATTTTTACTCAGATTTACTCTGACTAAACTGGACATGGATTTAAAGCCGAGATAATCAATTCTACTTTTAGAATTGAAAAGTTCAGCTACATACAGACTAACTTATTAAAAGGAGTTAGAGTTCGACTTTCAGGCTACTCAGAATGAAAAGTTCAGTAGAGCCCATCGGATATGTGAAACAACAACCAGTCCTGAAAATGATTTTTTAAAAATTATTTTTAAAGATAGACTATTTTAATTTCCATCGAATTCTGCATCTTTAAATTAGAGGAAAACAGTAAAAAAAAAAAATCGACTTTTTCAAACTGTTGCCATGACAACGCCGGCATCTTGGATTTTGATGTCTGTAAAGTGGCTAACTTTAAAATCCATCTTCTCCGCCAAATGTCAACAAAACTTAATGAAATTTGGTAAATATCTTTTTGGACATGTTGTCTAAAAGATTACATATTTTTGGATTTTCAAGTGCAAAAGAACATTTTCTTAGAAAATTTTTTAAATGCCATGTAGTGAAATTTCAAACTTCGTCTTTTTTTTTTTTTATACTTAAAAAATTATTTTTCTCTGAAACTTATGGACAGAATGGGCCGTTCACACAAACGTTTGTTTGTTTGTTTGTTTATTTTTTGTTTGTTTGTTTGTTTATTTTTTGTTTGTTTGTTTGTTTGTTTGTGTTTTGATCTTGTTGTGAAAATGATATACCCAAAATTTGGTTAGAATTGGTTTAGAAAAAAAAAGTAGATAGCAAAACAGTGACCTAAGGAACGGGTTTTGAGAAAAATGCGTTTAAAGTTGTTTTTTTTTTTGGGGGGGGGGGGGGGGGAAATTGACGGAGAGTTTATTATCCGGCTTCTAGCTTCATAACAGCTTTTTCTCACACACTGGGCCTCTCTCCGTGACTTCTGTGTCGTTTTTTTCACCTGCCGTTCTGTGCATATCTTTTCTCGAATTTTGCTCCCTACCTCCTATCATTATAAGGGCCCCCATAGAATCACTTCCGGGTTCTTCAGGGCCTATATTATGTGGCCTCCATATTTTTTTGTATCAAGTCCAAAAGTGTCTTGACCTCGGCTGTGGCACATAACCCACAAGTGAGCCCTGAGGGAGCAAAAATAAAAGAAAATTTTATCACATGTATTTATAGGACGTGGGAGCTCATTAATTTGAGAGTGCCTGGTGAAAGCTTACACTGATAATATGCGTGATCAGCAGTTTTGTTCGCCTCAGAGTGGTCATCCAATGTCCATCTCTGGCATTCGGGCTCAGAATATTGCTAAAAGAGGTCATAATCAAGTATTTATGCACTCTCTGCCTATATGTAATCAAATAGTGATGATCTTTCATTGTATGTGGCAGCCAGAGAGAGAGAGAGAGAGAGAGAGAGAGCGAAATCCTGGTTGGCAGTAGACCAGATATCGTTTAATGATCATTGGTCAACCACGTTTGAATGGACATGTCCACATTTTTATATAATTTTTATACTCAGAAAGGGCAAGGCTTTTAAGAGAAACCATATTTCATGACACCCCTCCCCCTCCAACACACACCCACAACTCCTTCTTCAAAACAGTGCTACTGTTAGGAAAGGTTTTCTCCGTACGATCTCCCAATTGCCTTCCTTCCCTCATCCTGTCCCCCTTCCTCCCCTACTTTCCCTCCCTACCTCCAACACCTCCCCCCCCCCCTCCACTCCTTTCTCCCACCAGTAAGAAATCCGTCACTGCTGTACATAAACCAGCGTGACATATTTGATAGACAGCTGGAAATGGCTTCAGAAGACTGAACGCTGAGAGCAGATTCATTTTTTTTTAACAAGAGGATAATAAATTTCAAAGCACAATTTTTATAATACAAACTACACTACATGTAAGCTTATAATTCAGCCAGCACAGAAGAATCTCACGGGAAGGGTATAGAACTTCGGCACTCTGTTTTGTGACAATGTTGCAATGTTGGTTGTTTTAAACACTGGTCTCAGAGGGTTAAAAGTGAATTGAGTAAATTTATAAAGTAATCGGCTTTGAATCTGTCTTGGTCAATGCTGATTGACGACCAATTGATGATGTATGCCCAGCAGAGTAGGCCTAAAGAGCTGGGGAGTAACTGTGATCCAGGCAAGCAGATCCGCAGATAAGATTGACCTCCAGAGTGACAGAATGTGCTGTTGGGCGGGACATTGGCTCCGCTTGAGCAAATGGGGTACATGTTAATATTGCATTCATTTGCTGCCTGTGTCTTTGTACCATAGTAATTTAATATTAGAGAACCATGAAGGTAAGAATTTGTGTAATACTTGTTCTATATTTATGCAGAAACAATTTGTGATGAGAGTTGAAGAAAAAAATAAAGTAGAATAAAATAATATTTTTTAGAGAAAAAAAGAAAGAAAAAGAAAGAAAGAAAATAACAAATTAACAATTAATCAACAAACAAAGAAGTTGAATTTACCTAAAAATACCAATAAGAGAACCCTTCGTGGGAGATTATTTAAATAAAATCAAACCGATAATGCCCTGTGACTTTAAGTGTACGGCAAGCGTGCGCACCTCAATGTTGGTATTTTGGATGATAAGACTGTTTGTTTGTTTGTGTTGGGATTTAACGGCACATCAGCACGACTCCGGCTATATTGTGCCTAACACGGTAAGACTGAATTTACTAAAAGAGTGTTTTGAACCCGTCATTCTATCGAACGTACAATTCGGATCAAACATTCTCACCAGTTTACTATTCAATTATTATCGCCTTTTAGAGAAACGTCAAAGACAGCAAGCTTTATTGGGCTTTATGTAAGCAGAAACAGATCTTTATGCAGCAATATTGTGTGCCAAATTTCATGTAGACACATTCTATAGTTTCCGAGTCCATAAGCCTTTTAAGGGTTTTATAGCAGATTTATGGTACAGATTTGTAATCTGTAAATACTCCGTAGATATATTATGTTTTGAGTTGTGTTGATTTCGTACACTCAATCTGCTGTAAACAGACAAATTCTGTTGCCGAAGAGAGCGATAAAACGATCGTCCCTTTCCAACCTGAAGTGAGAGACATCATCCAAGAGAACGTAACAGTCAGGCCGTCTACAGTGACCTGTGACAGAAGGGGGTAAGGAATTGTATGTAGACAGTGACCACAATCATCAGCATTATCTTCATTTTATAGAAATTAAATTTAAGACAAACTGTCCACCGGCAACAACTCAGTGGGTTTCAGACTAAAAAAGAAACAATCAACAATCTATAAAATTCGATATGTTAAAAAAAAAAAAAATTGAATAAAGCGATGCTACTATTGTTACTGGCCAAATTTTCAAATCTCTTAGTTCTTCGTCAGGGCATGATCATCACTGACATCATTTTAGAGAAATGTCTTAAGAATTAGAACAGAGACCGCCAACCGACAACTGAATACATTAAAAGAAACAAATAGCAATCTGTATAATTGATGTTAAAAGTTAAATAAACTGATGGTACTGAAATCGTCATCATCATCATCGCCAGAAATGAGAAACAACAACATGAACAATAACAACAACAACAACAAACAAAATGCCATACCATAACTGACCCCAAATGCTAGTGCAAAGCAATAACATGATGATACTGCTAACAATAATAATGACTGTAATAATAAAAATTAAAATAAATAATAATTCTCCTCGATTATCATGAGCGCACAGAGAGAGAGAGAGTGAGAGAGAGAGAGAGAGAGAGGGGGGGGAATTGGGAGGGGAAGGCCAGAAAAATAAGATCTCATACCTTGAATTTGTTCTTCATCACCACGAGCATCATCATTACCACCATCATCATCATCATTTTGTAGTTGTGTCTTTGAAGAAAATGGGAAGGTCTTGAAATGCCAGACACAATTCTCAATGCACAAAAATCCCCAAATAAACGAGCAAATATGTATAAAAAACAAACAAACAAACAAATAAGAACAAACATTAGAGACATCAGAATGATGCCTAACTACGTTATCTATTTACCTCCACCCTCATAATTTTAGCGACAACCCTTTCCGGTGGTCCAAGCCGCCTACTATGGATTGGCGCGCGCTGTCAGCGACTGCCAAGCTCGAGGCCGCCATTGCCATGGAAACCACACTGAAACAGAAGGACAGGGTCATCCGCGCACTGGCCAGACGACTGCGCAAATCCAACGAGGAAAAATACCATTTGATTAGCGAACTTTCAGGGTAAGTATTTTATCTAATCGCGTTTGACATAGCAAAACAGCGAGTTAGTCATTTCTGGATGAAGAATGGAAAGTAAGAAGGAGAAGTGGAGGCAGTAAGGGCGGGGGGGGGGGGGGGTGAGAAGAAGGAAGCACTGGCCTGGCATTCTTTTTCACTGGAATGGGATATAGTTAGGACCTATACATATAAGTAGGCCTACATTGTATACAAAGATGAAAAATCGGAACAACTGTCTGAGATCTAAACATAGTTACATGACTGTACAACATCGCATACTATGCATGATTACAGACAGGGTGTCTGATTTCAGCACACTGATGTCGCCAATGCTAAGAACAATTTATACAGTTAAGTCCGCTTGTATATATGTCTACATGTATATATATATAAGCATGTATAGAAAGAGAAAGGGAAAGAGAGAGAGAGAAGAGAGAAAAAAAGGGAGAGTTTGATTAAAGAGATTTGAGAATTGGCTATAGTTATTGTGTCATAAAATTTACATGCCACGACAGTGTCTTGGAGCTGGTCAACTGGCAAACCAAACCCAATTTTATGCGTGAATTTCGCGTTACATGTACTCCATCAGCTCATATTAACTTAACTGAATCGTACTCTATTGCCTGCTTGCTTCTATCCTTAATTGTTCATGTTTTAATTCAGTCACTGCTGAAAATTTAATTTTACTGATCTCTTCAAATGACATTGAATCCTCAAAGTCTGTTTTCAAATTTCTGTTACGGCCTTTGCGATTGGTTTAGGACGATATACAGCGATATGGAAGTGCACACGTATCACATATGAATGTTATATTGATAATTATTTTTATGTCACAGGTTCCGAGGTCCTGACAGGGAGAAACTCTACAAAGAAAACTGCATACTGAGAGAAAGATTGGAGCGGGTCACCAGAGAGAACCTCATGCTAAGAGGTCTGGATAGAAGGTCTAAAAATAGTCGATTCTGATATGTACATGTATGTGAACGCTTATGTCACACGTCCGCTGGTGTTGTAAAGATTTAGATAAATTTAAATAATGTTTCAATTATTTTCACAGGACATTAGAGAAACCCAGCATTTGAAAGTGAAATAAGAACAATTTGTTACTACCGAGCAAAGTGTGCATGTGTGTGTGTTTCTTCCTCAGGAAAGAAACATTTATTGTACATATAAGAACGTAGTTATTACATACACTACATTTATGTGTATTTTTTTTTTTTTTTTGTATGAGAAAGTGCTATTAGTTCCAGTCAGTAACAGTGTAGTGTGTTATGAGATTTAATTAGATATATGGTCAAATTCCTTTCACTTCAGAGGATATGAGATAGTGCAAGGCAGACATACATATACTTGGAAAGTGTGTAAAGCTGCCTATAGGGGAATCATTTTCTAGCATTTTACTTTGCCACATAGAAGGAAAGTCAAACAAGCACAGTAAAATAAAGAAGGAACAAATTACTTTTGCATTCTTTGCCTGCAACACGTTATGCAAATTTCTGAAAAATTCATGGTGTAAGAACATTTTCTTTTGATAATAATGTTATCCGATTTTTTTTTTGTTGATAAATGTTTCACAGACAAGTAGAAGAGTTGTTTTTTTTTTCTTCGTTACACTGCGTATTCAAGATTCTGTGTCTGGCAAAAGGAAATAATAGATCTGCAGCTGATCAAAACGATTATTCATTGAAAACTCAGTTCCTTGTTGCAGGCCAATGAGCGGAACTGTCAAAAAACAAAGTATTGTTAATGATGACACGTAGTCCTTATGCACCAAGAACTAACAGACAATTTGGAGGCTCAAATGAATGGAAATAAATAAGAAGAACAGACATTTGTAATAATCAATTAACTTTTATTACAATTTGTTTGAAGGATAGGATATAAAATAACATAGGCAGCCAGTATAAATCAAGTTGCTCCATACAGTTGTATTAGGTGAGATTTAGATGGCCACTTGGAGCTGTTAAATGTGTTTGGGATGCTGTACAAAGATGCATGTAACTGAGGTGAGGGGCCATTCCTGATATCATTTTATAATAAAAATTTGATACTTCTCTGAATTTTATATCCAGACCATTTTCTGTGCATAACTCCAACAGAGCAGAAGTTCATTAAGGGATATAATAAAAAAAGAAAAAATTCTCCAATAGATCCCGCAATTTTTTTAGCCCACTGTGTATTCATGTCTAAAATTTCAGTACATTTCTGACTCAAGCCTTCTTAACCCAGAGTGACATACATATGTCTGGTACATGTACTAGAATGGTACACAAAACTAAGAGCAAATAGTGTTTTTTATGTAAGAAAATAATTTTAGAGCATCCATATTTACATCCCAAAATGACTTCATCTCACGCTAAGATTTTGGACTATCTTCCTGTTCCAAAGTGTGTCCAACTCCTAGAGGGCTAATTTTCCTATTTTGGAATAGATCTAGGGATGTTGGTCTGAATCTTAAACTCGAATTCTCTGACCATCTAAATCCAGCCTAACTACCTCCTCACTCCCAAGTGCTCCAAAAACAATCTCTCTCAACAGTTCAGCATGAGAAGATAAAGCTACCAGTAGTCATAGTTTTCAGTGAGGCCGCATATATAATGAAAATAAAGCTTCTTACAAACAACTGCACTTCTTGCAAATTCTTTCTTTTCCTTCCTGATTCATAACAAAAATTCAATAATAAGCTCACCAATCAAAAAAAGTTTAATTTTGTCTGTTTACAATGAAAAAGTTAAGCTGCGTTTATTTTTCTACATTTTCAAATGAGCAAAATACGAAATACTGTGTCATATAACTCTCCTTGTGGAAGTTTCACACTTCTCAAAATAACTTATAAGATAAAAGATTTTAAGGCAGGCAAACAAAGTAAAAGTCATAGCAAGAGCATAATGTACCATAAATGTAATGAATAGTATGCTATATTATAGTCAAGTACCTATACAGTTTGAAATACTTGTTCAAGTATTTTGATCATAATGTACATGTACACTGTGGCGACAATATAAAATAGTATTATAAAAAAAAAGGGTTTCATGCCTGAATTTGTTAATGTTACAAAGTTAATATTCATTCATCTCTATCATCAACAAATACCAAAGGTGTGATGGACAAATGAATCTGTGAACATTTCAAACCCTGCTACATTGTAATTTGTCATTGATGAGAGCTGAAAATGCACTGCAGGGATAAATGTAGCACTTCTAAAATGTTAGCTCCATTTTAACAATTTCTTTCTCACCAAAATAGCAGTTATGCTTTTTCAGGTAATATGACAGTCACAATAAATGCTCAAAAGGTGTAACTAGAACAAATGTGTTTGCCATGTTTAAACATTATGCCATTCAGAACAACAAATCCCATGAGAATTTTTGGGAGCTGCTCTTTTCTGAGTCATGCTATCTATGAAGCAAACAGATTATTGTGTTCACATGGTCCCAACTCAAAATTAAATGCCATACTTATCCACTTACCACAGCCTTCCACAATTTCAAATATATATCTGAAATGCCACACTAGGACTATGAGCAAACTACAGCCATATGTCATCCAAACTAATATTCATATAATAATGTAACTAACTGAAAACATACTCGGGCTGCAAACTGGTGCTTTTAAGAGAATTACTAAAACAACAAAGGACAGAAATTACAGAAACAGACCAAATTGTTTGTCCTGTATACAAGACTTGATGTGAACACACTCTACCATTATGATAATTGCTTTTCTCTTAACTGACTGAAAAAAAAAAAAAAAAAAAGCCTGCATATCAACAGCAGCTACAATTTCAATATGATTTTCAGTGCAAATGAATGAATGGCAAACAAAATATAAAAGTAATTTAAACCTAAGAGGAGGTATGTGCTTACATATAAAAACAAGCGTATTCTATGCAAGCATTTGTCTCATAGGATCACAAGAACTCCTTTCTTTTTAATAACAAAATACAAGGATTATCTTACAGATGAAACAAATTTATTACAAATAAAGATGGAATTTGCCAACAGCTCTCTTGTAGCCATTTCCATTCACAATGAATGTTACAGTTACAAGGAGGACCTAAACGAACCATTTTTTGTTTTTTTTTTGGTACTTGAACAATGAAAAATGAAAAATTAGAACATTTGTAAACATCAATATCCTGCATTTAAAAACTTAAATTCTGTTGCTGGGCTCTATATTTTATTCCTCTTGTTGTCCTTGCCTACGCCATAACGCCAAATACTGGATTGTGACGACATATGCTAGGGCCGTACTCATCATAATCTGCCTTTGTGTGACACACCTGGTAGAACTCGGGCTGGAAGTAAAACAATAAAGACACATCAGCTGACAAAGGTTATGCAGATGTTATTTGGTTGTTTTTAGATAATGAAAATTGATACAGTGGTCTCCGCCTAAGAACTTGGTCACCAGGAGACAAAAAAAGCGGGCTCGTAGGCAGACTGAAAAGTTACGCAACCCGTCTGACCACAGATTGTCTTCATTACTATGATTATTCATCATTACTGGTAGTTAAAGATTTATCTATGCGAATAAATACAGCCTTTTTCCCTGTGTGCGTATTGCAATTATATCTAACAATTCCTGACCTTTCATAGTGTACAATTACACCAAGCGGGTTCCTAGAGGAGTAAATTATAGAGAAAAAATTCCGTTTAGCAGCAGAGGTGGGCTCTTGGGTGGACCGGATTCTTAGGCGGCGAGTTCTTAGGCGGAGACCACTGTACTTAGGAAAATGCTTTAAACTGATGCTGATGGAGCGTTCTAATGAATATGATACGAATACGTATAGTTTATTTGTCCATAAGGAAATACATTTTGACCACTGCAGAAAACAACTGAAACAAAAAATATATGAAGAATACACAGCACAAATATATATTAACAATTTCCATATGCATATGTATATACCTCCATACCTACATATCCATACACATATATCACGCAATCACAGAGACACACACTCAGACACATGTACATACCCACAAGCATACATACAAACATACATACATACATACATACACAGGATTGCCAACCCTACCATGGTCGAATCAGGGATTTCTCTTGAAAAAAACCAGGGATTTTCGACCTAAAACAGGGATTTTACATACTAAGAAGAATCCGATGCTAAAACTTGTTTTGCAGTTTCCAGTCAAAGAATTTATGCACACAGCAGTTATTTACACATATTTTCAAATTCACAGCATTTCTAAATAAAGTAAAATGCAGTAAATATGTTTAGAAAAATTCAGTCACTATTTACAATTAATTCGATGGTCTACTTGACAGTTTGATAAAAGTAAAGACCACAGAATAATTTGGTCTGGATCTATCATGTATAGTATCAATATATAATATGACAGTGAAAGTATGACGTGAAAATCAGACTGGAATTTATGGTGAAATCCAGGACGATCGGGATCAATAATTATAGCAATCTAGGATACTGCATAACATTAACCATTATCTTTGTTCCTTCCACGTTTGTGTACTTCCCCCCTCCCCCATCCTATTGGAATACAATGTTTCTTCAAAATATATGGTTTTAATGTAATGCTAAAGTAAGTGGGGTTGGGTGGGAGATAAGAAATCTGTGCTAGTTCTCGTCTCTGTGTGACACTGAACTTGCCGCACATCGTAAGGTTCCGTAGACGGCCGGTCGGCTTTCGTCCTTTGAAGTCGGGAACCTACTAGCCCCGCAGTAGACACCGGGCCGATTATATAGGCTAAGACTGCATAAAATCCCCCCTCCTCCCCTGTTTTTCACCATATGGGGTGAGAAAATCTAGAGAGGGGACTGGGTAATAATCTACCACAAGCCCAGTCAATGCTCATGGCACTAGGGCAGACAGATAGATCTAGATTCTAGATCTAGTCTAAGATGAGAAACTCGAAGATACACTGACCATCACTAGCCACTCAACGAAATGAGGTCGTCGGCCGTAACATTACA
The DNA here is from genome assembly GCA_039654565.1 of Peronia peronii. NCBI lineage: Eukaryota > Metazoa > Mollusca > Gastropoda > Systellommatophora > Onchidiidae > Peronia > Peronia peronii. The sequence goes on along the minus strand of JBCEWB010038462.1, from coordinate 1,469 downwards.
CAAACGCTCATTGTTCTGGCTTAGAAATCCCGTCACGTGCATAATCTCGGCAAGGGTTCTGCAAAACTCCGTTTGACTGTAATAGCAGTGAACATAACGGCACGATAAAAAAACGTAGATCTAGATCTACGTTCCAGATGTCACACCCGCAACTAAGCAAAAAAAAGTCCATACTTTTGCTAATTCGGTGTTTTTCTTTGTTAATATTATTATCATTTAATTTATAAGAAACCCCAGATTTTAAGCACTTTCCCAGGTGCCTGGGATTTCGCTTGAAATCCGGAAAAATCCCAGTTTTTCCGGGAGGGTTGGCAACCCTGCATACACACATACATACCTATAAACATACATCCATACATGCATGCATGGATACATATAACGTACACTCTTAAAACGAAATTTGTGAGGAATGGAAATCATTTTCGTTCTATCGCTACTTTGTTGTATCCAATGAGGCTAACTTGAAACAGGGATGTAAGTTAAATTATCGAATTACCTCCCCTGATTGAAGAGTGTCTGCACCGTGACCTTATGTCATAAGGCCACTCCATTTTCATTTTTGTTGTTCTTGTTGTTGTAGGTTACATACATATAAAATGTGTGGTTATGTAGCTGTTATGTCGTTTGTGATTTTTCTTCTCTCTTTTTTTTTTTTAATTCTTCAAGACAAAGTGGAGTTTGGAATGGCATACTTTCTGCAGATATCTGACTTTTTCAGTAAATCTTCATTAACTTCACAAATCAGTGTCCTTTTGAACTGCAGCAATAAACCTGTTCTCCTACATTTTAACATGTTTAGTTTCAATGACTTCATCATTGAGTGCCAGCCTAGATCTAAAATAGCTTTATCGTCAACTTAAAGCTCACAATTTTCAATATGAGACTGAAGGATACCCATCGACTTCTCAAAACTGGCTTTCAAGAAACACTGACAAGCATGACCGATTTAACTGACCGAATGCCAGCATGTGGAAATGTATATAGTGTATGACTGAAAAGACAAAGGCCAAGCCATCCTCTGATACGGTTTACGGTGTACAGAGCCTTTCAACCTCCTTGGGGGTGGTTATCTCTGCTGAATCCTTTGATATTGTGGTTGTGTGGCTATAAATAACGACAAAATCATAATAGCCTCACACATGCATGCGAAAGGTGTCAGCCTCTCACGGTACATCATACTCAATTGGGGCCATGAGTGACGGGTGAAGTGTGAAACGGGGTCAGTGCATTATTTCAACATGCTTTCGCCTCAGGCCTTACCCTCAGTTTTATATCGCTGGGCAGTACAGCACATTGTGGGCGCCGGTACTTGACTCGCTCACGGACAATTTCTTCGTCGGGGCTTTTTGTGTCATACTGCTGGGCAGTATAGCACATTGCAGGTACCGATATGCCTACTTGACGTGCTCAGGGATGATTTGTTTGTCGGAGGGAACTGGTTCGGTACCTGAGTTTGGTCTTGGTTACGC
>JBCEWB010038351.1:0-14674 GCA_039654565.1 Peronia peronii | reverse complement strand
GTCATCCAATATCCATCCATGGCACTGGAGTTCATGATTTTGCTAGATGAGGTCATAATCAAGTGTTTTATGCACTCATTGCCTATATATAATCAGATAGTGATGATCTGCAACTGCATGTAGCAGCCAGGTGGAGCTAAATCCTGGTTGACAGTAGACTAAGCCTAACGTTGAATGACCATTGGTCAAACACATTAGAATGGAGATATCCATTTTTTGATACCATTTTTATATGTAGAAAAGGCCGACCTTTTAAGAGAAAACAAAAACCCAGAATTGCATTTTTTAAGCAAAATCCAAATTTCAGGACCCACCCTCCCCTTAAACATTTAGCCTCGACTCATATTTATATTTTTTTCTTATCTTTCTGGCATCATGTAGTTTTTTACATTACCTCCAGAAATTAAAGAAAACTTTTATATCATTGAAGAATATCAATAAAGAAAGAGGTTGAAGCACATTGATACATTCAAAAGAAGACAATTAAACATTTACAGAATTTCTTGTCATAGGAAAACACATAAATATGGTGCAAAATATTAATCATGACCACATATCAATTAATTCATCCACTCCACACAATGTTTTGTAGCTTTGAGCTCATATGTTTGAGAGCTTGCATTACCAGTATGTAATATCATGATGCAAAGGAACGGTTTGTGCATTCATTATATAAAGAAATAAATGACAGAATTGAAGAAAAGAGGACAGTAAATCAAAATTGAAGGAAATCAGGTCATCATGCCGGTCCTTTGAATAAGAAGTTCTATGCATCTCTTACTGTTTATGAACAGCAGCAGAAACCTCTTCCTATTCCATCTAGATTTAAATTGAAATCTACGTTTTTATCTTCAATGTCATTGTCAGTTGCCTTATCTGATTCATTTTAATCAGTACAATCATCAGTTTTTACCTATCAAGTATCATTCAGGTGCTGTAACATGCCCAAATCTTTTAGTACCCAGGCCTATCCTTTCTCTCTGTTCTTTCGCCTTTCCTTGAAATCTGTTAACTCATTGCACGTTTGCTAAATTGCTAGAAACAAAATTCAGAAACTAGAGTAATCAAAACTACAGGGTGGTGCACAAAAAGAGGAACAAAAATAAAGACTCATATTTTCGAGAGAAATTACTATTTGTTTTTCTTTTTCAAGTAAGTTGCAGAGCAGACCAGTACCTTTTATCTGATACTAAGACGGACCACTGTGGGCATTTTTTTGGTGGAAGAGAGGACAGAGATTGTGGAATGGGTATTTTGCAACAAAAAATTTTCAACCAGCACATAATCACGTTTGATAGAAAAATTTAGAAACACTGGAAGTGTGATTAAAAACAATAAGGGCCCAAAGTTCACAATGAGGATGCCGGTTCATGTTCAAGGCGTCAAGAATCAGAAGAATCGCCCCGCAAGTGGTGAGGATTTTTTTTCACGGGGTATTCTCATCGAAATTGCCTCTGAACAAGAGTCGGTGACTTTGTTGCAAAATACAGTTCCTCTCTTTGTCCTCTCTTTCACTGAAAAATGCTGCAGTGGTCCATCTTGCTATTAGATTAGAGTTACAGGTCTGCTCTGCAACTTGCCTGAAAAAAAAGAAAATGAACTAGTGATTTCTCTTGAAAATATGAGTCTTTATTTTTGTCCCTCTTCCATGTGCGGCACCCTATACATGGATGGATAGTGTCAGAATAAATGTGAACTAGAAATGATTGTCGTATTATGTTAGGATATGTCTTAAGTGAGTCAGCCCTGTGTGCAAGTGGGACAGAATATATACTGATAGACATGTATCAGCTTAGTGCAGCGAATGAGTTAATGTTTTGCTAGATTCATTTGGCTTTTTCATCCTTATGATATATGATTGGCACAATAACTTGGACAAGTGGGGCATAGGCAAAGATGTTCTGCATATGCTATTTCATTTCTAAGTGAACACACTGACTATTATCACAGGTAGAGAACGATACTGTAGTTCATGTGTGGAAACACTCGGCTCATTTGCAGTGGCAGAGGGAAATGAGTAGAATTACTAAACTGGGTTATCAGACCCTCCTGTCAGCTTGTTGGTATATTGGTGACTTAGCCTATGGCAAGAACTGGAGCCCTTATTATATATGTGATCCCCACCACTTTAACGGTAATTTGTCTCTTTGACCTTTGGTGTTTGTAGTTAGTTTGCAAACTAGAGGGTCATAGTGCAAGAGAATGAGAGGCTTCAGCAGAAACCCCAGTTTTGACCTCAGTTTTTTTTTTTTATATTAGTGTCGTAAGTTGTGTGGTCACTCCCCATGATAATGGCATAAGTCAGACTCATGGCAGGTTGCGACTTGTGTCTCATGACATTCCTGAGCATGACAGCTATCGGATCATGTCCCATTAAAAGAACTGTGTAAACATATTAGTCCAACAGAATCATGACGACTTAATTTATAAGGCGACTTCTGCTATTACAAGCTTTTCTCTGTATCTCAGAAGTGCTGGAAATGACTTAAGCCATGATGGTAGAGAGTGACAACATTCATTCATTCCAAGTACTGTGGTCCATTGACTTAATGACATCTTTCACATAAACCTGAACAAAGAATCCCCCCCCCCCCCAAAAAACCCACATGAACATAGACAAATCAGGTTATGGAAATCTTGTTATTCTCCATTTGGTCAGTTTTATACATAATAATCAGTATCTGTTCCTTCTTTTCCTCTTCATCCATCTTCAAATTAATAAAAGAGAAAGGTTTAAAATTGGGTATTGAAGCCTCATTTCTTGCTCTTTATTTTTCCCTCTTACATGTGTTATTTTGTTTATCTTTGAAGATTATATTATATTGAAACATTGCTTTGTAACCAACCAACCAACCCCAAAAACTTGTGCAGGTTCAGAGCGACACTGTTGTACATGTATGGAAAGGTGGCTGGCAAAATGAGATGGACAAAGTCACCAAGCTGGGTTACAAGACTCTTCTCTCCTCCTGCTGGTACCTTAATCTCATGTCTTATGGCAGTGACTGGGTCAATTACTACCAGTGCGAACCCCTCAACTTCACCGGTATAAATTATGTCCACCTCTTTGGTTTACCCCTTTTCCCCTAACCTAGTAAAATTTTGCCTGTCAGCTGTGCGGCATCTCATTTGTTTTTTTCCCTTTTAATTCATTCTCTGCCAGGATTCCAGCTTGTTCATTCCTTTTGCCCTTTTGCCTTTGCAGAAAGACTCTTCACTGGTGTTGGAAAATAAACTTCTATAACTGATAAGCATTTAGGTTTTTACATTTCTTTTGCTGTGTAAGATGGAAATACATTTAAAATGGTTTTTCAAAATTTCAATGAAAATAATTTCTAGTCTTTACAGATAGCTTGTTGAAAATAAGAGAGAGAGAGAGACTGATTTTTTTTTTTTTTTGTCAGCTATAATTTGTAGTCGCTATGGGCTACTAACTGGATATGTTATTATTATGTCATTTAGCTATTTGTCACAGTATGTGCATTTGGCAGCAGTATTTACTAACTTGCTGAAATATGTGGCATTTAATGAAATAAGAGAAGAGAACATTTGACATTTTTCAATCTTCCAGCTAAATTTGACTTCAAGTATCATGTTCCATTTCTGTGGGAGAAGTTGCCATATGTTTAATTGAAGATAGTCAAAAATGTTATTTACTCTGAATCTTGAAAGATCTTCCATTATTAATTGAGTCCATCTTTTCATTCACTGTAAATATGCCCTTTGCCTTCTAAAACTTATATGGAGAAATTGGGATACAACTAATTAGGCTTAATGTGTGTGTTAGTGTTATTATCTCAGAATTCCTGTTTGTCATACACATCTGTTTGTCATCACTTACTGAAATTTTAAGCAACATTGTTTTTTTCAAATGCTGTTAAAGTTGTAATACGAAATAGCTAAACATTTTTTTATTTTAGCAAATATGTAAGATAAATAAAAGCATTATTGAAATCTTGCCCTCTTATCTTGCTACTCTTTCAATAAAATCTGCCTGTTGCTGTGCCTCAGAATCAAGGAGAACAGCACTTTATAGGATAATTCAGCAACAGTTGGTTATTATGAATTAAACTGGAAAAACAGATATGCTCTCTTTCATTACCTAAACTTTGACCAAAGGAGATACCTCAACTTTAATGTTTGGATTACAGTTTCTGAGCTGTCATGAAAATTGCAAACATTGCCATAAAGACGAGTGATATAGATCTGATATATTTTTGGCTGATGAGGATATAATTAAATATGTCATTGCTGTTTGATTCTACAGGCACTGAGCAACAAAAGTCTCTAGTTGTTGGAGGGGAGGCCTGCATGTGGGGAGAGTATGTGGACAACACAGTGGTACTGTCACGTACATGGTGAGAACTTTTTGTAATTGAAGAATTCTCCATCCTCTCATATTTTTTTAACATAATTTACAAGATTCATCACAAAAATGCATTCACTTAATCCTTTAAGTATCAAATGAAACAAGCAAGATTATAATTTTTTTTCGATGACTTTTATTCATGTGTAAAGAATGATAGACTGGGCCACAAAGTAGGCCTGTGCATGATCGGTCATGATAACTGGTTATATCGGTCATGGAGTCATAATCGATTATGATGACTGGTGATCAGTTACAGTTGTCGGTCATGATCAACCATGGAAGAAATAATTAATCATAGCTAAACAATTTGTCCTCAGCGACCCGCGAATCACCCTTCCCATCCCCCTTTCCATACTAAGCACATGTCAACTGCCGTAAAAAAAAAAAAAAAATGTCACTGATCTGCCAAGAGTTGAGTTGTATTCACCATTTAACCCTAGTAGTATCAAGGGGACGATTTGCCACAACCTTTTATACTTTGCATATTAATTAAATTTTAGATAGCTACAAAACGGTAGCATGATATTCGATTCATACATGTGTTGCCATTTTTTGTTTCACTGTTATTTCTTGAATATGAATCTGTATCCTAGTGGAAATGTTGCATTCTGTTTCTTCTGGCGCTTTTGTGGTTAAGGCCATTAGAATGGTCAACTTCAAGGCGCCCGGCGCAATTTGCTGTGCCGCCGCCCCATGCAAACTTCTTTGAACAGACAACTGAAATGACCATAGTGTATTTGCCAAATAACCGTGTAAAAAAAACACAGAATAGTTTGACACATGGATGTCCTTCCCAAATTAATAACTTGTGAGACGGTTGCCATTTTTTTTATCAAATTAAAATCACATCTAATGAGAGTTAGAGGGCAATATTTGGTATCAAAGGGCACTAGAATTCGACGCCCGATTGATCGAGTTAGATTTGTGAAGTATTGAGTTTCACACTCCAAGTTTTTCTTGATCTAAGTCTCCAGTCACAGGTCAAGTGAGCGAAACTCAGGTTTACTGTGGGTGGCAGCATTTTTCATTTTTAGTCACAGTAGACTAAGGTCAAGGCCATAACCGATAACGATAGCCGATGTGACGTCACACACAACAAAGAAGGAAATATTTGACAGATAGAATAATCGATCATCAACAGTCATGGGAGTCAATTAACCGTTAACCGTCGGTCACAAAAATTGTCATTCATGCACAGGCCTACCATAAAGGTCAGTACTTTATTGCTCCGCTGGAAAGGTATACAAATGCAAAATATAACAGATTTTTGACCAGATCGTCCCATTGACATTTTTAGGCTTTAAGATATGTGATATACTGTACTTAGTGAATGTCTCAACAACAACAAAAAGAATAGTTTCGCTTTAAGTGTGTGATATGATAATGACATCCTCTCCACAAAAATGATTTCATTTAAAATCAAGCAAGCCATTGAAAACATATGCGTTGGTATGAAATGGTTATGTCAAATGGAGTAATCAATCCCAGTCAGGTGAATGATTTCAAGTGTGTGAAATGGTTAATATGGTTCAATCACGAAAAAATTATTTCACCTGGGATGTATGCTATGGTCAAGTGTTTGATATTGTGTGACAGGCCAAGAGCCTCCGTGGTGGCAGAGCGTCTGTGGAGCCCAGCAGCTGTCAATGACACAACCAAAGCTTTGAAAAGATTGTCTGAGCACAGGTGCCGAATGGTCAGGTAAAGGAATTGTCATATGACAAGCTAGTCATTACATTGTTGAGTCTGTCATTTCATTCCTACTCTAGATTGATCCAGCTCTGTAGTTGCCTTTTTTTTTTCTTTTTTTTTTTTGTTTTAAAATTATTTCTTTGGGGATTGAAAGAGAAAAAAACACTTTGCCCAAATATAAGATAAGATATTCATCCTTAAAAAGAAATTTTTTTCCCAGTTGATGACACATGTTACTCAGTAACATACATTTTCACAAACACCTTTATGTGAGCCAGCACCAAGGTCATTGCTTTTATACACCAGTGAAATGTGCCACATTTCATCTTTACTTTGATATTAACATCAGTCATGTTCCTTTCCTTTCAGCATGAGCATCATCTTTTTATTCCGTATCGACAGATTGAGAATTAGTATTATTACATGAAATTTGGGATGGTTTTATAAAAGTGATTGATAAAGTCAATCTGTACATCTGTAATCAATGAGATCAGCAGAAAACCAGGGAATGTGGACACATTTTATGCTTTATCCTGACAGATTATGCTAGATCTACATCAGACCCCTCGCCTCTAACTATCAAAATAATATAGACTAGTTAGCAAACATTTTCAAAAACCCAGCCTTATATATAAGGTACAAAAATGGTTAAACTGTCATATTTCATCAAAACTCAATATAACCCAAAATATCCACTTTTCATCTTTGAATGTAATTTTTCCCTATTCAGGTAGTTATGACTTGCGTTGAGCTTCGTGGTGTTGATTCACATATTTCATAGATAGTGTCGGGATAAGGCAGATTCAAGAAGTGTTGATAACTTGCACAATTCTGTAAATGAGTGACATCAGAGAAGTGTGTGCATCGTTTACTGATCAACAGGAATTATCAACGTTAATTCCCAGCAAATTTGGCATGCATATTCTTTTTTTTTTTTTTTATCGGCAAGAATGTTCAAAGGCATTGAAGAAGAAACATGATGTGTGTTGTATCTAATGTCTGGTGAAGCATAACAATGTATGCCAGTCAACAAAATTTTCATAATGAGCATTTTTTTAGAATAACTTGAGCCGAAGGTGACAGTGATAACTTCAGTTTGATTTTACCAGTGAATCAGTTCATGAAATCTCTCTTTAGAAGGACTATAAAACAGACAACACTGTTTTCCAGTAATAATTTTTTTTTCTTTGGTCTTTTTTAGGCGTGGATTCCCTGCTGAGGAAATCAATGGACCTGGCTTCTGTGACATTGAGTACAGAGGCTTGTGAGATCATACACACAAAAGTTACCGATCACACTTTTTTTTTCTTTATTTTTTTTTTTGGTCATAATTTGAAATTTTGATGAATTTCCAGGTTAGTCTAGGAAATTGGGGTGCTTTTTTTTTTTTATTCCACTCCATGAATATGAATTACTCTTACTCTTAGTATCTGTGTTATTTTAAAATTTAGCTACCAGATATATATTCAATATTTAATTATTATATGGCAATGTGTAAATTTAGCCCTGCTTACCTTCTTGTGTTTCACAGGATTCTTCTGCGTTTCAACCGAACGTGCCCCTTCCCCCACAAGGAACAAAATTTTCCGTGTTGGGTGATTTTGACATTTTAGATAATTTTTTTTTCCTTTTCATGCTTTGCCATTCTGAATACCACTGAAGTAATGTTTCATTCACAATCAAGAAAGAAATGCTGTAAGTAATCCTGCCTGTCACCATTGCCACGACCTGTGTGTGTGTCTCTAGGCCTACAATACAGTAAAATATGATATTTTTCACACATTTAGTGTTACTGTTATGTGTGATACCCCACCTGTCACACCCTTTTCAAGTGGTCGTTCGCGTGTCCATTTTTCATGATCTGGCCTTTGCTTGGCTCGCTTTTGTCATTCCCCTCTGAACCTTTCTACAAGTAACCGCAGTTAACTGCTTCACTTCTGCTGCGCCTGTGTTACGCATCAGTGGTACGGTCAGCTGACCCCGACCGTCCACTGGTAACCCTCACCCCTACTGAGTCCCGCCTACTATGTGTGTGATCCAACCGGCACCAGTCTACTACATTCCAGAGGCATCAGGATAATGATCAGTGAGAACCAGACTGTTGTTTAGTATTGCTGATTGTTACAGGAAGAAGCAGATTATTATGATTTGCCTTCTCATCCCTATCGCATTTGTCAGTCGTCAGCTTGCAGCATCTACCAAAGGATCCTGTGAAACAGTCGATCAAAAGGGAAGGAGGAGTGGTTGGTGATAGGTTGATCGTGGATGTATCTCTTATTTTGTGTTGGCACTTACAATGTTCGTGTTGCTGACTGCAGTTATGTAGAGTTAAGTAATCTCGTTTTATATCCAGGGGATGGATGTGGATGTCAGTGTCATGCACAAAACTTTCGGAAATGGCTGAGGAAACCTGATAAAATGTACTGTTCTTTGAGGTCATTGATGAAAAAGTCCAACCTCCGGCACAAGAAGCCAATTCACATTTTATTTTTTTTTTAAATGGCATTTGAAATTCCGGCAGTCAAAATTGATCCTCTAGTTCATATACCTCCATTTCCTTCCAAACTAATATAGGCCCAATGTAAAAGATGTAGTTGTTGCTTTTGAAAGTTCCATTACATGTGTTACCACTCACGTTACATGTGTCACCTAGTCATTCCTGGGAGTTGATTTAGCCTTATGTCTGGTATAGTGCATTTCTTCCACAAGCATGGTATAGTAGTGTTGTATGTAATTTTTCTTTGACTACATGAAAATTCAGTATATGAGGTAAGCTGTAGTAACTTTTTGTTACGTGTGTCACCTCGGCCAGAGTACATCTTGTCAGACATGCTACTAAATTGGTTCTTACATTAATTCATGATTTACATTTTATATTTCTAGCTAACATCCTGCTGCTGTACAGAATGCTATTTTTGTACCAATTCTTCAACTCTACAATAAAGTCCCCTCTTTTATATCAGTCATTTTTGTCACAAATTGAAACAGAAATGCCGTGAGATACAGGAGTAATGTATTTACTCAGTTATGATTTTTCTATGACACATCTTAGTTATACAAATTCATCAGATGCCTCAGTCTTAAATTTAAAATAAAATACTTGCACCAAGTGCCACATGATTTTGGAATTTTCATAGCCAGTTTCATTGTATATGGAATGGACCATTTACACAAAAGGAATGGAAATTTATGCACTCCATGCTCCAAAAGGTGTAAAGAGAGCTATATATTTGCATGACAGAAACTGAAACTGCCCACTATGTTTGAAGTCTGAAAAGAATGTAAGAATATGTAAATATGCATATTTATATCAAATAGAACTTAAATCATGTTCCTATGCCTGTGTCCTATTGGTTTGTAATGTGATACATAATGTTTCCAGGTAAGAGATACGAATAATTAGTCATGAATGCAGTTTCGTCACGGACATTCAGAAAGTTTCCCTCCTTTTTGAGGCAGCCATCCCTCTTCTGTGTTGTGAGGGTATGCAGGTCTGAATTTATCATATTTTGGGGGAGACAAAAAGTTACATATTATAAGCATAGAAATTTTCTTTTCAATTTTTATTTTTGCAGATACAAAGCATTGTAGCCACAGATTTGTTTGGTTATAGAATACATCAGGCAACTGCATGTAACTGACGCTGTTTACATGGATTGTCAAAATAATTTCTGAAATCAAATTGTGGGGAAAATATTTACATATTTGTATGGTATATAAGCAGATACATTAAAATTTCACAACTCATTTTCTTCTCAGCACCCGCTTGTGGTGTTTAATATTTTTTCATTTTTATACCTTGAATTTAGTCAGTGTCTAATGTCATTTATGACCTATTATCCCAGTTAATTTTCTGAATTTTAAGCTGATTTTGCTTACCTGCTTGTGTCAAATTGTCTGGTGCAATTTTCTGATTTTAGTTCAAATTATACATTTCTTTTTTGATCAATTCAGTTTAGTAACTTGTTTTGTCTCCATATACATTCCATTTTATGATGCCTCCTCTGAATTTCTCTATTCTTACAGCTGCCAGCCTCTGCTCACTTGTCTCCTTTAGCCATTCTCTCTTTAAGTTATCTGAGACATATCACATAACATGAACCTGTTAATTTTTACTGAGCTGAAATGCTATACATGACTTTTGCTGTATGTATGTCTTTTTCATTGCTCTTTTAATCATATGCACGAATATCAAGGAAATAAACTTTTATGCGAGATTTTCACCTCTTGTTCTCTTAATTATTGGAGCTTTTTATTCAAGCTGAGCGTGATTTCAAAACACACAATTCATGACAAGTGAACATAACCAATAATTGTACCCCATTTCACACAAACGATGGTCATAAGAAATTTCGTCATAATATGACAAAGTTTATGTGGAGCTGAATATGCGAACAAGAGATAAAATATTAATCACGGCTACCGATGAAACAACTAGACTAGGGCATTATTGATTGTCTTGTCAGAAACTTTTCTAAGGTGAAGTAGCTTTTTTTTTTTTTATAAGCTCTGATCTTTTCATATTGATGCCTATTAGTAAGTTTTATATATTGCATCTTTAGATACACAGGTAGTTGTATGAGGCGCACTTTCATTTCACAGTTCTTGTTATAATACTTTTTTGTCACTAGATGAACAAACATTCAGGAAATTTTTTTGTTTGCACACAAGTATGAGGTTTATTAGTTCATGTTCTGCAATTATGTTGTCACCACCATGGAGTATTTCAGTAGTTTTTTTCCTAAAACAAAAATGTTTTAGAGATTTAGTTGTCATGATGCAGCAATAAAAATCACTGTTTTTTCTTTTTTAAATTATTATTATTGTTGTTACATTTTCGTGTGGTGTGTGACATGCCAGAGAGAATAATCATTGTTTCTTTTCTTCCCTTTCTACGTACAGCCACAGCTTTGCCCTTACATGTGTAGTACTCCCTGTTTTTGTCGTTATTAGTATTTGCACATAGCCAACACTGTTACAAATACGTGCATATTACCAAAAATGCATAAAAGCAGATATAGACTAGAAGGTTTTTGAGCATTTTTTTCAATCCAAATACAGTAGCTTGAAATTTAACACAAGGCATAGAGAAAGGGCTATTTTCATAAATCCAGTGACAGAACAAATTTGGCCAATTTTGGCTTTACGTGGTTAGTGGATGTTGGCGACGATGCTCTTGCCTTTGATCAAATTACTCTACCTGTCTTCAATCTGGGGAACAAAAGTGTCAAAAATTCTGTGCATACAACTGAACAAAAGTCTCCACATTTTTAAAAAAAATTATCAATATTTTATTTCACATGAAATGTAGGGACAATGTGCTTATCACAAATAAAAGTATGATTTGTTTGTAACAGGACAAACAACAAATCCTATTATGCAGGTTGAGTCAGAAGTAACTGGGTGGTCAATGCATGCTTACTGTTGAGTTAACAGACGGCTATTTTTGGACTCTATGGATTGATTTCTTGACAGCAGAATATTTGGCTTCATGTACATTTGATTTAATAATGTATGACCTAAATATCAATAAGTTTTTCATTTGGACTAAAAATGTTCTGACTATCCAATTACTTCTGACTCCCCCTGTACATGTATAAAATAATGGAAACAAAGTGTCTGTTCATTACTAAAATTGACAGGTCAGTGGTACTACTGCACACTATCTATCTAAACAAACCAACATAGATGAAAAATCACAGACTGCTTCAAGTGTAGTGATTTCTTTTCATTTTCACAAGTATTTGGCAAGAACTTGGTTGTGACATATAATTAACCACTTCCCTGCTACACCAATTTCAGTCTTGTGTTAAGCATCAGCCATACGGCCAGTTTCCATCGCACCTGTTCTTTACTTTCCTACAGGGCAATCAGAAGTGTTGACTGTTACTCAGTGTTACTCATTCGTTACTTCAGTTCACAATTGTTCTACCTCCTCGTCCTGTAATTTTGAGAAATCGTGCTTTGAAATTTTCATTCTACATGTAGTATAGTGGATCCAAAATGAAATATAATCATTAATTGTGGCTGCATAGTCCAGGTACATTCTCAACCTAAGTTCAGAAATGTGGGATATGTTGAGCATAATTTATAGATGCACTTAATGCCGATTTTCTACAAAGTGGAGATAGAGCACTTACAAGCTGAGGCGACGAACTGTTTCATGAACAAGCAGACTATATGCCACAGCAGTTCCAAACCTCTATAAAGTGGAGCACTTAGTTACTGATCTGGCACAGCAATAAATTACGCGGCCGATAGGTGACAGGGGCATCAGGAATTCCCGTTGCATGCACAACTTGGAATTGCTTTGTTTTTGATGTCCTATTAATAGCCACTCTCTCACAGGAACTGGTGCAAGTCTGCTATCAAACGAAAGCTCAACATCCCGCCTTTAATACTTCATTCTTTGTTCCCTGCTGTTTTTGCGTGTTTTCTCACAAAGGCAAATGTGTGTGTATTTCGAACTTTTTGGGGGTGTAAAAATTAATTTAAAAATTCATAAACCTGTAATTTAATCATAAAAAGATTTCTTTCACATCTAATACTATTCATGATTCAAGTAAAGCTTAGTCTGTGGAAGTTGTTTTCTCATTATTCCACATTTGTGTCAATTACAGGCGGATATCCTGAACTCATGTGCAATTATCGTGCATTTTCTTAAGGTTGAAAATCTGGTTTCCTGGTGTTATCTTCTAATTTTATGACATAACTGAGCGGTAATTAAATCTTTTCTATTCTCTGATTAAATTAAGAACAAATCAATTGAAGACAGTATATGACACTCAAATATGGAGCGCTCCATCAGAGAGCCTTTGTTAGACGTGGAAATCGCTCAAGTGGTTCTACCCTGTCAATACATTCTTCTTGACATCATAGTCAGACACCACAATCTTCTAGGGGAAACCACACATCAGCTAGATACAGATCTAGCACATGCTCTAGCAAAAACTAATTATCTTTCAAACATCAGTGAATTAGTCAAATCTGTTCACTACCAGAAATACAAGAATACAAGAAGACATTAGAAGACAAAATGATTTTTTATGAGGGATGTTTTTGTTTTTCGCAAGATGAAGTCAATAAAGGTAGATTTTAGTCATAGAGAAAATTCAAGATGAAATAGACAGTAGTAACATCACTCCACTGGCACAGAGGGAAGGTCTGATCACTTCTGGTTTGGGAAACCATTTTAGGAATGCATGGTTTTGTGATCCACATATATCACAGCCTCTCAATTAATTGGCAATCACTGCCACTAATACATGCAAGCAAATGTTTACACCAGCCTCATGAAATACAGTTATACAACGCACAGTTGAGCTCACACAAGATGAGTCAGTAGTAAACCAGGCACAAGCGATGAGGCAAAAGTATGAATCACTCAATAAAAGTTATTCTAACATTCATACACTTATCTCACACACTAGCAGAATAGATCCTACAGAATTTTTTTCTCACACACTAGCAGAATAGATCCTACAGAATACACAATACAGCTAGTATGGCAATCAAAACCTGCATAACACTATAGAGAAAATATTTCCACAACCAAAATTGACATGATTGAGTGCCATTGCTTGTCATTTACCGGAAACTGAGGTTTCCGATTTCATTTACTAAGGGAACAAGATGGGGACCACATTCATGCCTCGATTGCCAACATTGAAAGGGGAACGATAGGCAGTAGTAACAAGGCTAAACAAACTGAAGGCTATTCTAGAAACACATCGATTTCACGCTTCAGTTATTATAAGTGTTGTTATTACAATTGTTATTATTAACATGCATGTGTATTTAAAGATTGTTATATTGTCATTGTATATGACAATAAATTATATAAATATCAGCATACAGATACAAAGTTAATTTGTCAAATATGATTAAAGCTCTGTAAACTGAATTCTTTACAGCGAGTGGCATTATAAATCAATGATAACTCTAGCAAATCTGATGTAATATGCATAAATCTAAGTGAGTTGAACATTCAAAACGTAAGGTTCCATTCTTTTAAAAAAAAATTGAATTTCACGGTTACACTTTTTGTAAATATGTGTTTATAAACTCATTATCATTTAATGATTTTACCTCTGAATTACTAACATATGTATGCTAACTTCCCAATCAAATCTACATGCATTTAATCTCCATGACTTCACCTTTTTAAAATTTTAAAATATGATTTTGTTATGACTGTTAAAAGAAATGACCACATTCCTAACATGTATGTAATTTGACTTCAAGTGCTCACTCACTAACTGGGTACAGGTTCATAGCCTGAGGGCTAAACTCTTGGCCTGGGTCAAACTGGCCATTAACTAAGTACTCCACTTGGAACTGCAGTGATGGCAGATCTCATTGCTAGATCATCTATCAATCACCAGCTTGCATTGTCTATCAAAAGATTCTGCCTATAGATACGAAATGCTGGTCTGTGGTCAGAATGACGGACACGGCGTCTGGAGAGCGGCGCACTTAGTTAATTGCCTCTCGACGATGTGCCGACCTGGGTCAGCGATTGGTCACGCTACCTGTGCGTACGGCAGAAATCTTACCCCGCGTCAAAAATGTAGCATAACATTCTATTATTGCTATACTTCTGGTATATTTATGCAT
>JBCEWB010038020.1:0-14675 GCA_039654565.1 Peronia peronii | reverse complement strand
ATCTATCTATCTATCTATCTATCTATCTATCTATCTATCTATCTATCTATCTATCTATCTATCTATCTTTCTATCTACCTAACTACCTATCTAACTATCTGCCTATCTGTCTGTTTGTCTATCTATCTATCCATCTCAAAAATCACGTCATAAAAACGATCAGGACATATTTCTCAGTATTATGAGAGGACATTTCACTGAGAATGTGTTATCTGTTTAAAATAAGATTAATTTAAAATAAGATTAACAAACCATACAAAATAATTTCGGTCAGCCCAAACGTATTGCACTAACCTTTGTTATAATTTGACAACAGATGTTTTTCTAACATGCGTCGATGGAATCTCTGGGTTTATGTGTGTGTTATTGCGCATTAACGCGTGTAGGTACAACAAAATTCTTTTTAAAAATGTCGAGGTTAAACTGGAGCAACTTTGAAATTTGGTTTGCTGGAATGAATAAGAACCATCTATTTTTTAAAACTCATTATTGTGCTTCGTTGCGAACTCACGCGCACCCCACACACATATACAGATACACACACAGGCGTTTACCACTGCTAACTTAGTTGGCCTGTCCCAGTGGTAACTGATACCCCTGCCCGAAAGTTTACCTTTTGTTCGCTGAGGCGTGACATACACAGATGTTCATGGCTGAGGGCTCAGCAGCAGAAAATGTTATTTTTGTAAAATTGTCCCAACTTCAGTAATTCATAAAAAAATACCTTGTAGTAACATAGACGTGAAAATTACATCATTTTAATGGTATTTTTCTCCACAGTAAAGCGCCTTAATAGTTTGCAACATGGTTATGTAACGAAAGGAATAAGCTTATTTATGATAGAGTGACCTAAGTAAGCCCTACACATGGAGACATGCATAAAACAGAACATCAATAAAATTATTCTGAAGTTATTTATTTTGAATAAGTTACATATTTCATTAGTATACATACTTAAGTTTCACTGTGAAGTGAAATAATTTTGGGAACATGAATAAGAAGGGACTTAGGAGCTTGTTTAGTCACCACGATGCTTGCACTGCTAGCCATACCACATCCCCCGGTCAATCCAACCATATCCTATATCGTAAATCCGTACCAAGACCAAGCCATCTACTAGATAGGGAGTGAACAGACGTCTTGGAGACATAACTCTTGGGGAAATAAAAGTCAATTCACATGCTATTATAGCACCGTAAAACCCAGTTCAAGCCAGTGATTATTGTATTATATTCCACGCTGTTCCTAAGTTAACTACATATTTTTAGAAGCTTGTTTTTATGGGAAATTCCTGTCTTGGGTCATAGAGTTTACTTGGACTTTGAAAATAAAACATAGTATCTACGTATCTGGGTCAAACGGACCTTTTGGTATCTGCTTAATCAGCGAAATTTCTGCGTCTGACCGATACAGAAAATAGAGACATCAACAAGCTACATATTAGTGGAAGAACGGGAACAATAGGGCTACTCTAAGAGACATTGAGTGTAAAAGGAAACAATTTTCTGCGATTTCTGACAAAAGTTGAAAATGCTAGATGCTGTGTTTTTTTTTTTAAACGGCAGTTTTCCGGACACCTGGCAATAACTTTAAAAGTGTGGGTGATATTTATGATAGGTTAGCCATCATTATGACTTTAAGTTGGTCCTCTGGTAGTTTTAGGCTACGTGCCTGGTTCTCAAGTTTTCTAATGGACGAATGTACCAGTCCATCCCCTTACTCTCCATGACGTCCCATGCCAAACCCCCACCTTGCTATCCACTCTGAACAATGATGCCCTAAGAAATGTAGTTTTGGATATGTCTTGCTACTAATATTATGTCTATAATATTTTAAGAACTCATCTATTGTTTCTTGAATAGAATTTAAATCACTCAGTTTTATGGGTTTACTGTGTGAAATTGCTTTTTGACTGTTATAGTAAAGATAGTTGAGCTGGTGAAAATTATCTCTAACTCGAGCTGCGCATTAAATTATGGATTGTTTGTTTGTGTTCCACATGTCTTTTCAGAGATACTAGAGCAAATGGCTTGATTTATCGATGGCTGTATGTATTTATGTGCATGGTTTCCTGTAAAAGATTTCCCATGACAGGCTTGTCTATCTTATGTGCTTTGAGCACCTTATCTAAATTACTACAAACTGGTCCACATCTAGGAACGTGAGGTTTGGCTGCATCTTTTGTGTCTTGAATTTTTTGTTCAAGTTGGTCAGTTTTTGTTTCCAGCTTTACTGCTGGCCTGTGGTACTGAAATAAAGGAAGGGAGTCATCAAAGTAAACTAATAGTACCACAGTCCTGGACTGTTGAAGATTGGATTGGGTCCGAGAGAGGAGGGGGGTGTACCAATAAACTAAGCATAACTTTCCCGAGAGGATCGGTCCTTCTATCAAATTTGGGAAACTGATGCAAAACAGGGTGAAGTTCATGTGTCTTACTTTTGATGCTACAAAGAAGTCTGAAAGTTGTGAAATTTGAGTTCATAGCGAAAAGTTCAAAAAGTATTTACCGGCTAACCCCATCTCCCTTCAAAGCAAAAAACAAAGCATTACTTACCTGAATTACTGGATGAAATTAACAGCGTTGTACAGCTTGAAAATCCACAAACAGTTTGATAGGAAACAAAATATTCACATTATGTTTACAAGCCAAGAACGTTCAGTTAAAAGATAGCACAAAACCACCCAAAGACTGAAATAACAGAAATACTTAAACTGGCCTGCTGGCCCCACCTAAGGGCAATTATCTTGTCTAGCAGAGCGTAAACCACTGAAGCGAGCGTGAGATATCTGATGACACAAGGGGACGGGCAACTAAATGTTCGATTTGGCTTAGAAATAAACGCCTGTGTGGCCTTGTTAAAAACTCACCAACTTGTACGAAAAGGAACAGAAGAAAGGGTATATATTTCCTTATGGGTAAATAACGTATTCTTATACGAAAATTGTACTTCCCAGCCATTCAGCGAATAAACGAATTGTAAGTTGTCTGATTGGAATAGAGATATCGCCGGGGGGTTGATTGTTATAAAGGTGGTGTGATATCGATGTTTTGATGTTGCAGAAATTGAAGAAACATCATTCTCTGAACAAGTAACGATTGCTCTCATGGGCAGATTATCAGTACATCATGATGTTGTGACGTGCATATTTATATTTACGTGCAACTCTGTTCATTTTTACTGTTCTAACTTTTTAAATGTATTTTTTTTTCTTTTCAATGGTTAGTTCCCTTTCAACATACTGGAATCTTTATAAATGTTTAAATATAAAAGTAACCTCGGTTTTATTTGTTTATTATTTTATATATATATATATGTATATATGATTGCCGCGACGAATGTAGTTCAACCAATGAATGTATTCCTATTCATAATATATTAAAATCTGTAGATTATGATGCTGATTATGAAACTGGGATATTCCTTCTAAATGCTTTGTGTGACATGGATTCTGACACTCGCCGATCGCGTCCTTTTCTGTCTCATCTGATTGTGTTTGGTGAAGACATAGAAGTAGAGAGTCGTTCATAAGAACTGTAAGTGCTCTTCAAATTCTGAAACAGGATTTAGAAGGGGAAAAAAAATAAAACCAATAATTAAGAATCACATTGTCTTTCGGGATAAAGGAAGTAAGGTGAAATATTAGCTAAGAGCACTTAGAATCTGCCCTTCAGCTTAATGAAAACCATCAGGAAGCAGAGAAAAAATCACTCAGAGAAAGAAAGAGAGAAATAGGCACACACAACCACACACACACTAACATACACACACACTCATGAACAGAGTAAATCCTCTCTATTTAAGATCTTTATCCTGTTCTCGACATTTATAAGATGGGATAAACTTTAAAAAATTGTCCTGAAAAGAAAATTCCATTCACAGTTGAGAATATAGTTATGTATGACAAATAACGTTGCCTCAGCTTGCTAAACGTTCGGCTGATGGCAAAAATGAATTTCTGTAACGCCCACCACTAGTTCTTACATGCAACAAACGCCCACTTCTTTCGGAATATTTCTGTTGATATAATGTAGGTGAATGGATCTTCCCGAATTGTTAAACTTTGATATACAGGCCTGTTGCCAAAAAAAAAAGGCATCGACGTTACAATGATTTCTTTTAGCAATTTTGTTCACTTTTCTGTCTATTGATTCCCCATTTCTCTTGATGACGAATATTTACGGCATAGCCTGTAATATTATAACACTGCATTGCGGATTTATAAAACATATTGATTAAAGTGTCTATATCAAATGATTTTAGTTTTCTCGTTAATATAAACGTTTATTCACCTTCGAGTGGACGAAAGAAGAGTGATCATGCCAGTCCAATTTAGAATACATAATTATCCCCAATTATTTGCACTCTCTTATTTGCTCTTTATCTTTAATTTCAGTAGGTGGAAATCTTGATTTTTCCTGACGTCGCCAATTTTGTTTCCATGGTATTGATATAAAGAACGTGGTCGTCACACCAACTTGACAGATGTTTCTATCGAATGTTTGTACCGCACGTCTAAACATTAGCTGATGTTGAAATCAGGCCTTGAATGATGATGTCGTCAGCAAAGTTAATGATAGGAAAATTCTTGTACTCTCTTGGTCAGTCATTTCTGTAAATGGTAAAGAGGACAGGGGAGAGAACAAAATCCTGGGGTGTCTCAGTAAATGTGACGACCAGTGATGATGCGAATAACACTACGGCGATAGTTGCATTGCAATGAACATATACTAGCCATAATTTACCTCAGTGCTTCGTAATATGATTGAAAATGATCCAGCTGTACTTTTTCCTCCGGATAAGGAAGAAAAAAGGTCACACAAGTTCATAACAATTCAGCTTATTCCACATCTATGAACTCGATTTGAAGTTTATGAGTTAATCGTCTGAAGATGCCGTAAAGGTCGTTACATTATAAAACATGTTAGAATTTAACAATCACGAATAAAATTGGCAAAAGGCGTCATCAAAGTTGGAGTACAAACAATGTGTGTGTTCTACATATCACTGTGCTTCGCCCGTCACCAAACACAGGAAGGATAACAGTGGACAGTAGATCTAGAGATATGTAGATGTAGATCCCGCCAGAGAACAAGTAGTTCTGTCTTTGCTGCTGGTGGACAGTGAGTTCTTCAGTTGTTTCACTCCGTCCACTTTAATTTCATTATTGTTCACATTTTATAGGCCTACATGTTTCTGGATCTCAGTGTCATCTAGACCTAGATCTCAATCATCGAATAGCAAATTATGCTTACACCATCGATCAAGATGAAAGGTCAGGAATGATAACTTCTAACATCACTGTGCTGATCACTGAGTGATGGAGAAAAGGAAAGTGAAAATCGTCTTCTGTCTCTTTACCTCTTCAAATGAACGAAACCAAATCATGCACGTTCCATTCTTCGAGATAAACTAATTTAATAGACATTTAATCTTCAACACCAAGAAACCTCAGGCCAAGATTATCAGCAACCTCACTTTCTCGAATCCAAGTAACAAGATGAAAAGAACGAAACAGGTAATCTAATCTGCAAAATGAGCTTCAATGTTTCAGCAATATTTTACCAATGTGTCGAGCAGGACCCATTTTAGCTATTGTTAGATCTAGAAGTCTAGATCTTGATCTAGATCAGCAGCTTTACTAAGCGAACTGGGCAGCAGCAGAATAGTGAAGACTTTATTCTGAAGTGATAGTAGCACTAATTTGCGGTAAAACTAAAGTTTTTAAAACTTCTTTTGAGTAAAATATGTGGACTTACACATTAAGTATTATGGGGACCCCGATGAGATAATTTGAGCGATATTTTGAACACTATCTGTTTGAAAGTGGATACTAGGGCCGTGGTCCCGGCCTGGTCCCGGCTATCTCTTCAGTAGAAATGGGACATATAGATTACTATCTTCCATTTATGCAGGAGTATGACTATGATTGCTAATCTAAATCCACTAGAACATACCCTAGTCCTAACCCTAACCCCACAATAAAATAATGGCAACACATCAGTATTTCATTTTAAGGTTAGGGTTAGAGATAGAATTAGGGTTAAGGCTACTGTACATTCTAAAGACTAAAAATTGACATTCATAATCATGTCCCTAAATAATTGGAAGGCAGTAGCCGAAATGAGCCATTTTTACTCTTGCGGGTTGCGACTTCCGTAGTAGGGACAGACCGGGACCATGGAAGCAAAGGAAGCCTCCGGAATGAATTTCGAATAAACGACACAATGCAACGGCAGCACCCTGAAAAAATATGTCTACTTGTTATTCTATATTAGGAAATGTGCATAGTCAGCGGATAACGTGCGATCTTTACAATATCTGGTGAAATTAACAGATACAATGTAATTTTTAGCCGCCCTCAGATATACTTTTGCCTCAATTTTTTTTTTCAATCTAAGTCTATCCTGGAACATAATTCATGCTATTTCAGACATGAAAAAAAGTATTCAGCCCTGAGAGTGCAGCAAGAACTTCTGGACCGGAGATTATAATTTAGCAATATTCTGTTCTTTTTGTTGCTGTTTTTTTCTGGTAATAATTTGTTTACAATGAATACAATTTCTAAAAAGTAATGAAGGATAGCAGAAATATAAAAAATACTAACGATAATAATAAAATTTGGCTTGATAGGAAAATGTTTTAAATGCAGAGTTGCAATGTTTTCTGAATAATGGTTTTTTTACTGACATTTCCAGAAAAAAAAATCAAAGCACAGAGAATTGGCAGATCCTTCCGTATTTGGGAAAACACCTTTATTTCTTTTGGACCGTAAACATTTTAATTGCATTGTTGAAACTTATTTCCTTGACAAAGATTAGTGTATATATATATTGTGGTCGTTCTGGCAATGCTTGGTTATACCTCATCTATCGGATATAGGAAGTAACCGAGCGAGCTGAAGATAATGGTCCATTGGCACTTCATACGTGATCTGCATGTGTGGGTGTGTATGTGTCTGTGTTCTAACAGGATTAGAGAGCCGGCCAATTCACAGCCAAGAATGGACCTCAGGCCCGCAATGTGTCTCACGCTGATACCACGGCTACTACTACTACTGCTGCTACTGAAACCACCCCTGCCTGGAGCCGGGTTAGGTATGACTCCTTTTCAGACAACTGTAGTTTCATCACTTATAGTTTTTTTTTTTTTTTTGTATGCAATAAAGCACAAAGGAGAAGAAAACAGCGACAACAATAGTGAGAAAAACAGCAGCAGCAACAACAACAACAACAGCAACAGCAACAACAACAACAACAACAACTAATATGGACCGCTGACTACGAGGACTCTTGAGGAATTGCCAGAAATTAAATTTCTTGAAGGAAATGATCACAACCTACCGCAGTTGACCACATTATTGTAAAAGCAATAGTTTCCAACAACAACAACAACAACAAAAAATAGATACAAACGAGTGAGAAAGGAAGTCAATAGTAATAGTACTCTTTCTAAGTTGAAAGTCAGCTTGACCGAAATATTGAATAATATTAATATGTTCTTTAAGGAAGGATTAATAAATTCAGATGTCTAGGGTTAAATATTTCAAAGCATGCAAGGAGCAGGTCGAAAATATGTAAAAGATTATGTCAAATTCTGGCAGCCTTCCAAAAGTGTAAGAGTTTTATGACGAATAGCATTATCTGTTACAATAAGGAACAAGGTATGGCAGAGTCAGTGGATCGGTGCTTGATGTATAATTCCGAAACATAGAAAATTGTCCAACAGAGATAGCACATTTAAAAGAGGTGTGGTTTTCAATGTCCGTGTCACGACGAAGTGCGATAGCTTTTGACCAGCCTTATTATTTCTCTTTGCCAGACACAAGAGGTATTGACAATCAGAGTACTGAAGGGAAAATAATCATCTTTCTTTCTGCACTTGAAAAATTGATCACACACACACACACATTAACGAAAAATTGGTAAATTGATTGCGATATGAACAAACATATTCCTTATGCCATAAACTATTTTATAGTTTTCATGATGATATGTTCTTTTCAAGCATGGAGCGCAAAAGTAATTTATCTCCCTCTTTACTGTGTTTCACAATTCACCTTATGAGGCAAAGAGAGGTCCTATTTATGAGTGCTTAGTTTCTGTACTTGATACTGCAGCCATGTTGGGATAGTGTCACGTTATGGCCGTAGTGTACTGACTTTTGTTCTTTTTTATTTATTCATTTTTATTTTGCACAGTCTTAATATATGCGTTACGTCTCAAAAACTGTTATTTTCGACAAAAGGCGATCCCCCTACTTAAAGAGATTTTTTCTTTTTTTTCTTTACAAAGGATGGTAGATTTCTTATGAACAGTGCAACACTTCACAATCGGCTACACCCAGACCTGGAAATCCCTGGCGGAGTGTTGCTACCCTCTGCTAAAAATAGAACACTTACGTATGGTACCGCTCCACCAGGTGATCCCACAACAATTGTCACCGGTCCCGCACATTGATATACTTTTCTCCGTGTCAAAGGCAGTGAACAAGTTTGGAGTGCTTGTACACCCTACTAAAAATAGACCGGCATTTCCAGCTTTTTGCTTGGTTGGAACAGATCAATTGGGGCAATAGTTTCGCGGCCCGATTGTGGTTGTCAATAAGTCGTCAAATGACGCAAAAAAATAAATGGATAGCCTGCACAGATCGGACCACTTTCCAGTCTGCTTGGTTCCTGGTGAACAGATGCTTCCAGAGGTGATCTCTGATCACCCTGACTCCGAGCATTTGTTCACAGATGGATGCAAGGACGACGAAGCCGTCGGCGCCGGCTCATTCTTTGTCCCAAATTCCTCCATCTTCACGGCTAAAGCCATTGACATGGCTTTAGACACCATAGGTAAGTCCACACAAAACAATTTTCTGATCTTTTTAGACTTCTTGTCCCTACTCCAGGCCCTGAATAACCCCACCTTTAGGGATGATAGAGTAACTCACCTCCTGCAACGCCTTCAGCGTGTATTCTGCAGGAGGTGGGGTGGATTGGCGTTCTTGCTGGGTACCGAGTCACGTGAGTATTGCAAGAAATGAGACAGCAGATTCCATCGCCAATGTCGGCCAGTTCTTAGATCCCCTGGATGAGGGAGTCCCTCATCTGGATCTCAGACCGATCATCAACGAGTACATCAAATCGCCATGGCGACATCGATGGAATCAACAGACTGCAAACAAACTTTACTCTATCCAATCAGACCTTGGACCTTGACCAGGGTCTGCTCAGCTGTGAAGACGTTACCATGTGATCCTCAACCACATGCGTCTGGGTTACTCTCACCTCACTCGATGATAGTCGCATACTAATCGACTGCGCCGACCTAGGACACGCTCGACAAAGCCCACTTGTCGACTCGCTCTCTGAAGGACCTATTTAACAAAACGAAGTCTCAGGCTATCCTGAGCTTTTTACGCCAGATTGGTCTGTATAACCAATTTTAACATCACTTCCTAACAGACACGACAATCCCCACGGGACGCCGCAAAATTGCTTAGATCCATAGTTTTAGTGTTAGGAATACAATATTTGATTTCCCAAATTTATATACACATTTTGATATCTTTTTGGAACACATAAACGCTTTGTCCGTTCAGGGTTACATTTTTTCTATTTACACCTTGATCAGAATTTTACCGTGTAAATGTACCCACTGTGTTAGGCACAATATGGCCGCTATCGTGCTGATGTGCCGTTAAACCCCAACACAAACAAAACAAGCAATGTCGGTCTTAAATTTTTAAATTTTCATTATAAGACTGTATATGAGTGTGCGAAAGGGTAACATATTAGAGGGAGAGTTGATAACGGTATGGGGGAAGATTTATAAAGGTTTAAAATGTATGTAAATGACAAAATAAATATTCCTACTTAGCGGATTTTCGCTTATCGCAGTCACTTCTGAAACCTGTCAAGTGCGATAATTGAGGGGACTGTAATGGACAAACAAAACCCTCTCTTAGATCAGGGCCGTTGCCCACAACCGCGACGGATGGAGAAAGCTAGTGCATAACTATCCAGAGAGTCACCTTGGACTCCAGACGGCTGAGACAGAGAGGAAAGTGGCACTGCATGTCCGAATTGTTTCCGAATATCTTCTATTGTCGCTTCCATTGTTTATTTATTATCTTTTTCATTTAATTGTTTATTTATTTATTTCGTTTTTTTTATTTACTTAATTTATTTTTTTATTTATTAACCTATTTGTTACGTATTTATTTAATTTGCATTTATTTATTTCTTACTATCTATTTATTTATCTATTGTTGATTGAATAGATTGTAAAGCGCTTAGAGCCTGTATATACGGGGATAGGCGCTATATAAATACTCTCTATTATTATTATTATTATTATTATTATTGATTAATTAATCAATTCATTGGTTGATATCCGATCAGTTGATAAATTGATAAATAGATTAATTAACTAACTGATTGATTTATTAATTGATTTTTGCTGTACGCTCCATCAACTGCTTCAGATGTAATGAATCTGAAGATACATCGTGTCAAGCAGTGCGAGAACGGTTACCTGGCAGGGCACGATGCTAACATCACTGGGATAGTCGATTTGAACGTATTGCCGAACAACAAGGCCCAAGAATTTGCCATCAATACGACTATCAGTACCCCGCAGGGAGTGAGTCCCTTTGTAAGTGTTTCTTTAGAAAGTATTCTGGTGTTGATATGAAGGCTGAAGGAATCGCTAGTTAAATCACTTTCTCTTTTACTTTTTCTATCTGCTGATACTGCTAAGGTGTTAAGGAAAGATACAGATAACTGTTAGCCCCAAGCAGGCAGACTGGGACAAGAAAATTTCCTGAACTTTGAGTGTATCTGTTGCCGTCTTGAACCATTAGAATTCAGTGTTGGCCTGCTGAGCTAGTCACAGCCTCACCGTAACAGTAACAGAGCCCTGTTAGCCACCACAGACTGTTTACCATCTCCCACAGCTATTGGAAAGTTAGTCCACAATAAGGCCCACTTCTCGAGTCGCTCTCTGAAGGTTCTGTTCGACAGAACAAAGGCACAAGCCATCCTGATCTTTTTATACCAGGTTGATCTGTACGGCAAATTATAACATCAGCACTATAATACATAATTTGAGTGGAATGCGGCGATCCATACCATGCTGTTCGTCAAGTGATCTATCCCGATTCTTTCGATTTTCGTTTTTTTTGTTTTGTTTTGTTTTGTTTTTTGGCTCAATAGAGTAAGTCTTGATAACCTGAGGAAAGTGTTTGTTAAAATTATGAATACTTTTGTAGACATAGGTGATGACCTATCCCGCCGAGGCACATTTTCACCAATTTCGCTGTTTGTCAACTAGTCTAACCCCGATAGGCCAGCTGGCCAACTTCGCCTGTGGTCGATTATTGGGATTACCTCGTGCTGTGCATGTGATAGGATGAATTGTGGGGCATTGGTTGTATCAATTTTAATTTTCTGGGAATGTGTGTGTTTTTTTACTTTTATATTTTAACTTTTGTTATCATCCTGTCTTTGACTGTCATTGTCAGCAGTGTGCAAACAGGCTCTTCGTGTCTAGAAATCTCCTAGATTCTCCTCTTTTAGTCCTAAAACATGCATCACACTATACACTCAAAGTGAAACCTGTGGACTGAGTTATAAGTTCCATTCCATACTTATGTTTTACAATTATGTATCTAACATTGTCTTCAAACTCATGCAGTGATCAATTTTTCTTTCTTTTATCTCACAAAAAAATAATTTTACATTTTGCATTATGCACAGTGAGTTTGGAAGACACAATACACTTCCATTCCTCTGTGTGGCTCTTACAAACGATGAATCAGGCTCTTGTCAAATTTTGAGCATATGAAGTTATTGGTATCACTGTGAAGGGTATTCATTTTCCTTTCTGTGTGTGAATAAAACAACTTTGTTCTACGTTAATTAAGTAGCAATCAAGATATTGGCAATTAAAGACGATGGCGTTGGCCTGTTGCTCCAGCTGAATTTAATAAGAAAATGGCGGATCATTTTTGCTAATCCTTTTTAATCCTTATTAGGCCATGCCATTAAATTTCGATTCTTGGGTTTTCACACAATCTACTTCAACAAATTTAACTCTGAAATGCATCTCTTTAGATTACTACAGAAGAGTGTGAAGAGAGAAAATGCGTTAAAATTTCATTCACTGTTGAAAAGCATGTTATTTCTTCGATCGCCTCAGTTTGGAGGGCGCCTGATTTCATTGTGTCACGTCTCAAATGTCTCTTTGAGTTTCAGTTTTGTGATATAAATTGCTGGTATGTATAACTTGTCAATGTGAATGTGGTTCAGAAATCCACCCTTAACTTCTATATCTATGTCTCAAGTAAAGAATTTTTGGTTAATGGGACAACATCGTGTGTACGTCTTTGGACATTGATTTTCGCATTAGTAAAATTGAAAGGACCAACTTTCACACCAAATTGCAGTCAAACGTTCTCCATGGGCGTTTCAACATCCTGCGGGTAGTTATCTCGACAACAGTCAGAATGGGTAAAACCGGCCTTTGGTATGTAAATTAAGGACGGACAAGTACATGCCACGGGTTACGAAGCAGCCCGTGACCTTCAGTCTGTGGTGCCAGTGCGTAGACTTTCGATGCAGGACCGGTAACACCACAGGTAAAATCCGACGTGAGGTGTGGGTGCAATATGATCCCTCACTGGATCTACCGGTAACAGCCATAAAGATACCTAACAACAGTCGGCAAATAGGCGCCCTGTAGGTGAAAATACAAAACGATGGACAGGTGGTTGTTAACATGACAAGGCTGAGGTCCAGACATGAACAATAAAAACAATTGCCTGCCAAGCGATAATTGAACTGTGATTTACCGACACCTCTTAAACGATCACTTGACATTATGTTGCCAGTGGAGTTGTCAACTATCATTTCCAAGGTAGAAAATAAAATGTGCACTACTTGCAGACAGCAGAGGCTAGAGACTGGAAAAAATACAGCGTTGAACAGTCCAGCGTATTCGGCATGACAACAGTAGCGGGGTCATCGGTTGGACCTCTTTCAAACAGATCAAAGATAGAAACAAGACTATCAAGACCCCTCACATGCAGAACTAATTTCATTTCTTGACATGGCCTCCCAAGAAAGAAAAATACAAACGTAAGAGCAATGTTCCATTTGCATACAACAAATCTCCAGGTCTATTAGAGGGCAAATACAAGGACCTCACTGCTCAAGTCCCACACCAGCGATAAAGACATAGATGCACAAAACGTCTATAAAAATTTACCTCATGATGTTTTGTAAATGTACATTTGCATGTACAGTAACGCTAAAAACGTTTAAAATTGATTTAGTATTTTCAAATTCGGTTTTGTATTCTACTTAACACAATTCATATTTGACGTACGTTGTACTTTTTTAAATTTCTTAATACATAACACTGGACTGCCTGGACTAAATTGAAAAGAGAAGAGAGAGAGAGGAGATGAATGGATAGACTATCATAGAAAGAAAGACGAAAAGGAAAAAAAACAGAAAGAGAGAACACTTAAAGTCAGAGAAAACAGAATGATGACAACAAAAGGAATGAAGAATGAAGAAAGGAAGGAAGGAAGGAAAAAACGAATGAATGAATGAAAGAATGTTTCAAGATCGGTTTTAATGTTCAAAGATATGTGTAAGTATGTAGTTCGATAACTTTGTAATTTTTTGAAGAGGTTTTTATAAATGAATACTGTACTGATTTAGAACTGTCTGTGTACATTTCTAAATAAACGTTTATTGGTGATAAAATGTGCAATTTGCTAGTTCTATTTCTTTATTGTGTTCTATTTCGTGTCCGTCATTGTTTAAGTTTTTGTTGAACCTGGTATTGTTAGTACATTTACATAGAACGGGGCTTTAGACAGTCAAATGACTTTACTCTGAATACTTAAGTTTCGGCCAACTGAATTACTCTGTATATTCGTTTCGCCGAACTGAACCGTCTGGGATAGGTCAATTTTGAAGGTGTGCCTGGACCGTGACGAGTATTACCTGTATTCGCCAGCTAATTTATCCCACTTCTTTGTCTTTTCTCGACAATTAACAAAAAGCTAGAAGTCACAAGAGAATAAATCTTAACTGACAATGTAAAGGAAGTATAAACAGTGACGCTGTATGAATATAATTGCGTTTGATTTAAACCTAATATGATACATTCTGTCTACAAAATATTGACAACTTTAAACATGGGTATTGCAGGAAATGAGGCAGTAGATTCCATCTCCAAGGTAGGCCTGATTTTAGATCCCTGGATGAGGGAGTCTTTCAGCTGGATCTCAGGCCGATCATCAACGAGTACATCAAATCGCGATGGCGACAGCGATGGAATCAACAGACTGCAACAAACTTTACTTTATCCAATCAGATCTTGGACCCTGGCCAGGGTCTGCTCAGCCGTGAAAACGAGAACAGGTGGTCCTCAACCGCCAATGTCTGGGTCACTCTCACCCATTGATGTACTAAACTAACTAGATAGCGCGCTCGTGTGGCTCGCGGGGGCGAAAAGTGTCGCCAGGATGTACGCCGTCCGCCATTTTGTTTGTGCGGCGGGAACTCAAACGGCAGACTAAGAATAACTGGAAAGCCTGCTTTGTTAGGCACGCATTTCTTGCACACTAAGATAAATAAACAACCTCAAAGAGAATATTTTATCCACACT
>JBCEWB010037909.1:0-14675 GCA_039654565.1 Peronia peronii | reverse complement strand
TTTTGTCTCTCTTTTCCACTTCCATTATCAGAAAGATCTGGGAGATAATGGAGAGATCATTTACGTTACGTTACATTCTATAATACGACTTTCAACCTCCTAGTGGAGGTTATCTCGATGGGGTTTTGTTTAAAACAAACAACAAACAGAAAGCAAATCATATTTTTCCTTAAAAAAAAATTTTTTTTTTTAATTTTTAAAAAATAAAAACAAATAAATTAAAAAAAAAAAAAACTATTTTTGGTCACTTGTGGGTCCCGCGTGTGACCAAAAAAAGTCTTTTTTTTGTTGTTTTTTAAAAGAGATCAGGATAAATATTCACATCCAATATATCCATTTCATTTTCATATGGTAGAAAAAAAAGTAAGACAAATGGAGACAGCTTCCTCAAACTTTCCACCTTCATATAACTGACATCAAGAGTGAAAATACTGATACAGCCAATCCTTTCAATACATTCAACCTGTTCAATAAACCTCCTTGTCAATATTCATTCAACCTGTCCAATAAATCTCTTTGCGCTTAAAGCTGGCCATACATGCTCAGTTTTTTCTAAGTTCTACCTGTGCAGTCTGGGTTTGCACCGTACGTATGGTGCATGTAGGGGGAAAATAGGTCAACTTTATCGTCGGAAAATCCCGAACTGAGCAAATCAGGCAACACCTGATATTTTTTGCGCAGTTCTTCAGAGCGAAACTGAGCATGACCAGATGTTGTCGGCTTCCTGTCAAGTTTGTTTCAGGTGGAGAGTAATTGCATTGAATTTATTATGTAATTCATAGCTCAAATCAAAAAAATAATTACAGATCTGGAATCAGCATGTCAAAATTAGGGCAAGCTTCGTGTGCACATCTCAGTTTGATAAAAAAGATAGCAATTTATATTTATCCCTACCCTTATTAATAGACCTACATCTAGTACACATATGTCCTGCCGATAAGATTACTGTGTCGGATATTATGGTAGTGCTTGGGGAGGAATGCAGGTTGAATACTTAAGTCTTTGTTGTTTCTGCTTGTAGCCTAGAAACGTAGAGTAGCAGGAAATCTCTCATGCGGGCTTATCGTTTTTTTCATCACTGTATTCATTCTTTCTAAACGAAGTCCTACATTATACAATGCTCAACACATAAAGATAAGGCTTTTCAACCGTTCTTAGATAATCCTGAAAATCTTCATAGTACAATCACAGTTCCTCCAAAAGATTTAATACATATAGGCTTTAGTCTAGTGAGCTTTTTTTTTTTTTTTTGTTCGCCTATTCCTTTATTTAATTACTTAGTAAAATACTTAGACTAATATCTCACGACATCATTTGCCAACACTGAGAAAACTGAGTCACACAAAGTGACAAACTGAATGTGTGGAGGGTTCGAATGTTCAGTTGAATTGACTAGATCTAACTGAAGTGTCAATACATCTGAAGGAAAATACGGAGTCAAATTAACTGAACATGTATAGCCGGCTTAAGGGCAAAAATATAATTTTAAAAATCAGGGACAAGTGACAAGCTTCAAGCAAGTTAGTTTGAACCAGTACCATTGTAATCTGAAGTAAAGAACACTCTGAGTAGATAATAAGCACCAACAAGGAAGGTGAAATAAAGAAAAAAAAAAAAAAAAAAACGTAAAAAAAAAAAAAGCAAAAAACCCGACACATTACCTGCATAACTTGAGAATCTGGAGTGAAAAACTGAGCACAAGATGGATCTTCATACAGCTCTCGGTATAGATTGGCAGCTTCAATACTGCTGAGATCCTCCTCTTCTTCCTCCTCCTCGTCAAAGTTGGGCCTGTATTTGCCCACATTTGACGATCTTGACCCTGGCAGCCCCGAGGGACGGTATCCTGGTCCAGCTGTTGGGGGCTGTGGAGGCACTGGTGAGTTGATCATGTAGTTGTAGGCAGGGGGGACAACTGGCCCCTGGGGAGTGAAACCTGGGTAAGGTCCCCTGGGTGGGGGCGTGGCCATGTGCGGCAAGAAGAGTGGAGGGGCTGGGGGGATCGGTGCCGCAGGAGGTGGTGGAACCAGACTTGGTTTTAAGTTGCTCAGTTCGGTCTGCAGAAAATTCAATGAAAAAATACAAATTTTTACTTTTGTTTTAGGAGAATCAAAGAGTTCCAGGAAGTTATGATGATGATTATGATGGAGATAACTACTCTGTCTTGATGAAACAAAAAAGGTCCATACTAAACCTGTACAAATCAAAAATATTTGCTTTGCTGTGTTGCTCCTATTATCATTGGTAAGGTAATAGTTATGGTAAGGAAAATAAAAGCTGCACATAGAATATAAACTGAGGAAATATGGAAATCACTAAAATAATTATGAATAACAAAAGATTTCGTGTAATCATTTAAAAATACAAAGGAATCTGCGGAGAAGAAATTTTTTATAATAATTATAGCAACTAGTGAACTATGGATCCGTGACAGTATGTCTCAACTCTTTGGCAAGGTGTAGGGTTCATGAAGTTGTAAATGTCCAGAAAGAATCCTACCTTGATCTGTTTCATCATGTCTCTGTTGTCTGACAGAAAAGTCTGAAACAAAAGCTACAGATCAGTCATTCGCCTCACTCATGTTGCTGAAGGCAGACAATATAGTAGACTGTACCAACATAGCAAGACAACAATTTACATGGACTAGTCAAGAGTGATATCAAACAATTTTCATGAAAAAGAATGAAAATTGTTTGCCTTTTCATCTTACATGTTATGCATCTATTGTTATATATAGAGGGAACTGTTTGTACATTTGGTCCAGTCATTTACATATGCAGTTGATATTCTCTATGTACCAAACGTGAGTTTTATTCACAGGGGAAAAAGAAAAACTTCCTATTTTAGCATTTCTAACAATGAAAATCTGTACTCTCAGGCATCACTGGATGTTATAATTAATGCCTGTGCCCTATGGGTTGAGAACCAAGTCTGTTACCTTCAGGTCTTCCATTAGGCCTTTGTTTTCTGACAACACAACCTTCAGCTGGTTGTTGTTATCCCGCAGCTCCTCCATCATCTTTCCATTGATCATGATCAGCTCCTCATTGCGATCCAGCACCATCTTGAACAGCGAGGCCTGACTGTAGCTGAGGGATTTGATCTGTGAATCCAAGCGTTCTGGGGATGGGCGTGGCCGGCTCAAGGCATCACTAGTGGAGGACACATCCTGGGGATTCATCAATATAAGAGCTCATCTGTCTTTGCTATAATCATCTAGTATGCAAAATCTAGATATAGGGATATCAATATGTTTCATGAAAAGGTCAGAAAAGGTTTCAGGCTCTTTGTTTCAACACAATATGCTTGTCATAGCATGTAACACTGAAATATTTATGCAGTAAGAAGTTAAAACATAGCAGCTATAACTGGTCAAAATGTATGTTTCCCTACTAAAGAAGGAAGCTATACATGTTTATGTGACCAAAAATCTATCTACATCCATATGTAGTTTTACAGTAAAATATACTGGCAGAATAGTTAAAATTTGAATAAGGAGCTGAATATTACATAAAGGAGAAAAGGATAGGAAATAAGTCTAGAAATGCTGGAGGAGAAGTGAGGAGAAAAAAGAGAATTAAAAAGAAGGCAGTTGTAAAAAAACCTTTTGCCACCACCCAGAACGATTCAAAAAGTCAGATAGCCTCTATGAGAGGCTGAAAGGCATGAATGAAATTATCATATGATTCTAGCACAATTTACCTGTGCTCCATTGGTGGTGTACAGTACTGAGGTAGCCGAGGGCTGCTGCCTGGGTGTGCTGTGGACAATCCCATTGCTGACATTGGCTCTGGCCTCAGGTGGTGACTTGCCTGGGGTGTGGAATGTACTGCTGACATTGCCATCTGTATCATCCTCTGTGTAGACAAAACACATTATACATCAAGCTGATCAATCTACAAATAAACAAAACACAAAGCAAAGAAACAGTGCAAGAAAGATGTCTACCCTCTTGACATGCAAAAACGATGTCTGCACTATTGACATGGGAATCTTTTGAGGTATCTTAGTCTGATGATCATGAAAACTTCAAATAAAAGCATTATTTCAGTATTTCTGTAACTGATTCCTCAGGGCTGTAAGTGCAATATTGAGCCAACCCCTGAACTTAGACCCGGCATACGAAATAATACACACGACTCCTCATTTCATTCCACAAAGACCTAATCACATACAAATGCAAACTGAATGCTTTGTCATACTGAAAAACAACAAAAGAAATTCTAATCAAGACTCCTGTCAATGATGAATGATCATAGGTCTAAT
The DNA here is from genome assembly GCA_039654565.1 of Peronia peronii. Lineage (NCBI taxonomy): Eukaryota > Metazoa > Mollusca > Gastropoda > Systellommatophora > Onchidiidae > Peronia > Peronia peronii. The sequence goes on along the minus strand of JBCEWB010037909.1, from coordinate 10,409 downwards.
ACTGATCTGGCAGAATGGTGGTCCCACAAGACAAGTGCACCTAAGTAGTACAACTAGACTAGATCTAGACCTCAATCGTATCGGTAGTCAAATAGAGTAGTGACTAGCAATAGCATAAATTTAGTTGATGTAGAAGCACCATTTAAACGATCGCACTGATAGGTCACACTGAGATCATATAGATCTAAAGATGTCTAATCACGAAAGGACATCCAAAGTTAGATCTAGGCTAGATAGATCTAGACTCTAGACCTACTGGTCTCAAATACTGTCAAAGGACCAGAACTTGCCCCCCCCACAGAATAAGCAGGAGAAGCCCTCTTTAAAAAAAGTTTTTCAAAACACTAAACTGTAATTATTAATGACATTTATAATATCCACCAATCTTCCACTCCTTTTTATCAGCTATGTAGGCTACAATATGAGATTCAAAAAGTGGAAAGGAATCTTTTTGGCCGAGCTGCCAGGTTTGCATTTCTCTTACATGCCAAAGGAGTAATCTAATATCACGTGGCTATGATTTCAATAGTCAATTTTGCCTAGGCCAACATAAACCCAATCTGGCAATATATCCACATAACCCTGCTCCGCACTGGATATTTACTAGCAGAGAAAGACTGTAAATTTACTGATAGCCAGCTTCGATGCTGATAACTGCAACGCAGGAACCGCGGACTGCTGTGAATCCCAGATTTTCGCAGATCTGCGGAACTCTGACAGCCCTGAATCCTTGATCTTCATTTTTCACGACTATGACAATTTCCACCATTTTCAATGTTACATCAATTCCAAAACTCTCTGCTATTACCCTGAAGTCTAACGCTGTGAGTGCTTTTGCAAATGCAATTGTAGAAGAAATACTCAGAAATGAAAAAAATATCTGAATACTTAGATGTTAAAAAAATATCGTACTCTCTGCATAAAGAGAAAAAAAAAACACATAACATTTGCAGAGAGTGGACCAACATCTTATATACCCCAGTCAAATTCTTGAATCAGCATCTCCAAATCTTCCAGCTCCTTTGGCACCAACATGTTCAGCTCCTGGATATGACAGGAGAAAGCCATTCACAAATCATTCTCACAATAAATGGGCATAAAATCTCTTACTGGGGACAAATAAAGCTCATGTTATCTTATGTAATCTTATCTCATCTTAAGAGTTCAAGAAATAAGTTGGATTATGACAATTTTCATGAAGAAAAAAAAAAATGACAATATGTCATTATCAAGGGCTGTGAAACTGGTGAATTTAATTAATCCTCAATAAATTCTGTTAAAAGCCAAGTCTCAGATTCTTCAATTATACAGGGATGTCATTCAACATTATTATTCTACAGCTATGTCTACGGAATGGGAAAATTTTTGCTGATTTAAATAAAGGCATCTGCAATTGTAAGTGAAAATGTTCTTGAAAATGATCTTGAAGGAGCATGCCACCTTCTTCGTCACTGATCATTTCAAATAACAAGGAAATCCAACTGATTAAAATAACCTTCAGTCCCTGCATATCTTTCCTCCACAAGATGTTAGTCTGGGTAGATGCAAGATGTTAGTTTAGATTGCACATTCATATGCAACAGATTTTTCATTCGAGCAACTCACATTTCAAACTACTAGGAAATAAAAAGCAATGTGAAAAGACATATTTTCTGAAATTTGCTGAAAGTCCTTTCCATTATTCATTCCAGTAAGTAAAAAATGGTCCCATTCACCAGGATGTACTGATATAACACCATGACAAATACTGGGTTCTGTTGTTAAATGGTTATCTCATCATCTTGGTCAGCTGCTTCCATTTCTCAGACTAACTGATGCATCCTTCACCCCCCTTCCTCACCTTGTTCAAAGTGATTTACATAGGTAACACTCACATGGCCCTTGTCCCCACCCAGTCTGTCCATGACATCATACAGACAATCCTTGGCTTTGACCAGCAGTGCCTGTCGTTTGCTGGATGCTTCCTGAGCCTCCCCCCTTCTGTCCACCACTCTCTCTGCCAGCGTCTTGTAGATCTGCAACACACAATGTTTGACAGTGTAACAGAAAGCATACTGCTATGGTTTGTTCATCTATGTAAACTATTGAACCAATCTGTATTCTGCCATAGTGACAAGAACTCAGGTTGGCTACCCTCTCCTGCTCTTGTTCCTGGAACATCTTTCTGTGATTAAGATTCCGTGTGATCAGTACGGCCTAATGCAGTATCTAGGAGTGAAGGGCAAGGTAATTGTTAGCAAGCATATCCCAGGCTGTCACTGCAAACCTGAGCCAACCCCTGAACTTAGTCGGCCAGCATATAAAATAATACACACGACTCACATTTCACTTCACAAAAACCTAATCACATACAAAGGCAATCTGAATATTTTGTCATACTGAAGGGGAAACAAAAGAAATTCTAATCAAGGCCAATGTCAATGATGAATAATACTGATTGGCAGAATTGTAGTCTCACAAGACAAGTGCACTAATACAAGTACAATTAGACTACATCTAGATCTCAATCGTAGTCTAAAAGAGTTGTGACCAGCAATAGCATAAATCTAGTTGATGTAGAAGCACCAAAACATTTAAATGATTGCACTGACAGGCCATAGTGAGATCATACAGATTTAGATCTAGATGTCTAATCATGAAAGAAAATCCAAAGTTACATCTAGGTCTACTGGCCTCAAACACTGTCAAAGGAGATGGAAAAGGATCTTTTTGGGCCTAGCTGCCAGGTTTGCATTTCTCTCACATGCCAAAGGAATTAGCTAACATCACCTGGCACTATGATTTCATTAGTCATTTTCGCCTGGGCCAACATAAATCCAATCAGGCAATATATGCACATAATCTTGCTCCGGTTATGGTTCCCTACTGGATATTTGTTAGCAGAGAAAATACTGTAAATTTCCTAAACCTAATTTACTGGAGATTTCAACAACTACAGCCAGCTTTGACGCTGGACCCACGGACCACCGCAAACCCCAGATTTTCGCGGATCTGCGGAACTCTGACAGCTCTGATATCCACACAGAAATAAATATGCGCACATCATTATCACAGGAAAACAGATAGTGATTTGGCAGGAGCTATGTTACATGAATGAACTTTTAGAAATACTCTTTAGAGTTCACTGAGGGCACTGCATTTGTAGCAAAGGGGTGCAGGACGGCAGGCTGAAAATAATTGATAACGTAAGAAAAGAAGACTTAAGAGGGAGCAAACAAAAGAGAATCCACAAAGAGAATGGAAAGGATGAAAAAAGAGAATTAATAGTGCTACAATAGATCAGAAAGCACATGGAGTTTGAAACAACGCTCACTTCATATCTTGCTGAAAGCCAGTTTCACACACACACACAGATATAACTGCAATGTCCAAATTTTTATCAAATTCAGCTGCCAGCAAATCATCCCTGAGACTTAAAAACATCAAGTCCTTCTTACCCTAGCACTATAGAATTTGGCCCATGAAGATCTGTGGCTGACAAATCCCTCCAGTGCCTCTTCATACTGTCCATTCTTCATGTCATACAGGGAGAGAGCAAACACGGCCTCTGACTTGTACTTATCTAGCAGTCGAGGTGGCAGGTCTAAGTCTCCTATTTCTTTGAACAGACGATTCTTGGGCACCGGGGTATGGTGATTTCTGAGGAATAAAATAATCCAAACATAAACATTCACCTTCAAATCAAGAAGTCTACTGGATTAGTTGAAGACTGAACATGCATAGTATTAAATCAATTTTTTTTTTTTTTTTGCACCGCACATTACGCTAGTGCATCATACACTATGCTAGATTTACTATGCTAGTCTTCAGCTGCCTACTTTTTCACTGTTCTGTAGAAACAACCTGATATAAAACACTGATAAAATTACATCCAGAGTCTAATTTTATTGATACCAAAATGCAGGAGATGAAACAGAAAGAAAATGTGTTTTTCCTAAAACTTCAATCTGATCACAGAATGCCATTTCTATTTCCAAACCTCTTTACAGCTACACCAGAAATTCATATCCAAGACATAGCCTATTTCCAACAATTTGTGCATTCCTTGTCCTTCAAATCAACTTCATCATTTACTGTTTAACTTACCAGAAAATCTATTTCAAGTAAAAAAAAAAAAATATGCAAAGTAAAACAATATGTACATCCATCTGTTAAGATAAAAGTATATCCTACACAACTCAGTTCCATTACATAAATGAATTTTCTTTTCACTGAAAATATCATGGAATCAAAAACAAAAAGAAAAATATGTATTTATTTCAATTTCTTTAAATATGTATTTATTTCAATGTCTTTGCCACAACAGTTTCTCTCAATGGTATTTCATCACACCCAGTTTTACATTTTTTTGATTATTTGGCTTAATTGTCTTGTTTACCTCTCAAGTCTGTCTATGGCTTGTTTTGTTTTCTCCCAGTAGAAAGCTGCTCTGTTCTCTAAGGCATTCAGTTCATAGACTGGACATCTGCATCCATACTCGGCTTCCTTCAGACTTTTCACCTGTCAAATCACAAACCAACAATGGCATTTTTAGATGACTATTGTGCTCACTGCCTGTGATTTGATAGCATACAATTTTCAAAAATAATAGTGAGAAGAAACAGTTAAAAAGCTGCTTAACTCCCAAATGTCATAACAGTAATGCTGCCCCATCTTTCTGATTCATTCTTTTTACTTTCTTGTTTGTTCAGATATGATTTCTCTGTTTCATGATGGTGGTGGTGAGTGGGGTGGGGTGGGGTGGGGTAGGGTTTTCCCTGGGGTGGGGTGGATTTTTCCTGCAAAGTCTTTGCCATACTGGTAGGACATGGCACAATACTATTTACATTGTGAAAAATGGCAGATATTTTCAATTCAAAAGCACTGTCACCTTATACACTTTGACTGCTCAATGCCACAGAGGTTTTATATTAACTTTTTTAAGACATGACACTATTATTGTGCTGTGCTCTCTTTCCGTGGTACTAAAGCCTTGTTTTTTATTCCAATTTCCTTTCATTATCACATCACAGAGACAATGTACTTACTGTGGTATTCAGACAAGTCAAAACTTTATCAAATTTATGAATTGGCCCAAGCAGTATTTTACCATTTACACAAACTTTGAAGACTTCTTCTTTCTAATTCAAGATCTTCTGGCATGATCACAGGACTGGATAATATTGTGATAAGGTACCAACATTCATTCTGATTCATTGTGAGATCCCATAATGGTAGAAAAGGACTGCTTTTTATGACATGCAGATCAGGCTGACATTGAGTCCTTACCTTGGCATCCAGAGATCTTGCTACATGAGCCATCAATGACACAGACACACCATGCGAACCAATCAGACGGACTGTCTCAATACCTCGTACCAAAATGCGCTTCATGCGTGAAAAATCCTCTCTGAAAGTGCAAAATAATGATTAAGCATTTCATATAACTTAAAAACTTAACTTCTACAATGCTGTGACATCCAAATTATGTCACCTAACATCCTAGAACACATTTACAAATATTAAATTTGACAGTGTTTTTACTCCCCTCCTCATATCTGCGGTACAAAATCAATTTTCATTTTTCAGACAAAAAAGCCCAATAGCTTCTGACTGTTTATCACAGGCTCTTAAAATTATTGTTTACAAAGCAGGTTTTTAAATGAATCATGAGGAAACAGCTTTTTGACCATAGTGTCCATGGCATCAGAACATTGTAAGACGGGAAGTGTGCAGGAAGTCTTCATTTGTCAGTAATTTCACATGGCAAAAGATTCTTCCTATAACTCAAAGATTTACAAATCAAGATCTTCAAAAGAATTGGCCACTGTCCCAACATACTTGATAGTATTGGTGCAGAATTTGTTGGCAGTGGTCCACCACTCCTCCTGGTCAGGCGTGCACAGAGGTCGGCCCAAGCACACAGGTAACAAGTAAGGTCGTCCACTGTGGTCATCATACATGGGGGCTCTCTCTGCCTGGGCAGTGGCCGCACAGCGCACAGAGGCCAGCAAGAAAACCTGGAGACAGTTTAGTACACTGCAGCTAAGCAGCCATGCAATAAAAATGAGAGCATGAGTTATCTGGAAAAAAACTGTTTTGTCCCTCTTATGAAAGAGCGAAACATCAAGTCTTGTATCAACATCAGATCAAACTGATCTGTCTGTGGCAAAATTAAAACAGGCCATGTCCCACTTTATGATTAAATTTAAATATACAGCCCTGCATAAATTCCTAAAGATTAGGACTTTCAGTTGTATTATTCACATCATGAGAGGGGTATACAAGTTGTCAGACTTTCAAGATGTTCATGAATAATATACAAATCATCAGTAAGAACACAATTAATGGTGGTAAATTTCAGATGATCCTCATGTAATTCTGATGAGAGAGAGAGACAGACAGACAGACAGACAGATGATGAATAGTAAATGCCACCATTCCAGAAATGAGATTTTAAATCGACAATGGGAACAGGAGAGGCCAAGCACAAACATGTCTCACCAGCAGATCCAACTGACACAGGGACTCCCCAGCACCATTCTCCATACTCTTGACACTGTACTGGATGTTCTCTGGAATGTTGAAGTGATCTGTGAAAGATGTAACCGATTAAACAATGAGCTTCCATCTGACTTTATGCCGTTGTGCAACCAATAATTCTTGATGCAAATGAGAAACTTAACACTCCATATGTACACTGCAAACTGGAGGACCATACTATTGGAGAAGAAACTGAGAATGCCAGTTGTCTAATCAAGCTTAATATTGTCAATGTTACAAGAAAAACAATTCAGTTTGAGCATTTTTGACATGAGGACCAGAAAAAGTGATTCAAAGTCAGCCAATGCAACAATCTATGTGCAACAGAAGTCAACACGGAGAAAATGGTCCTGGATCACTGATATGTAGAATTTGTAGGATGATTTTCAAGCAAAGAATGAGTACCGTTATTTTCAGAATTTTTTTCCTTCTTGTGACAAACACACTTTACTACTGAAAGACTAAATATCAGGGATGTCAAACTGTTTTCATGAAAAAGTCGGAAAATGTTTGTCTCCTTCTCCTGTTCGTCCTCCACACCTCCCCCTGAAGTTAAAGTATTTTATTACGAGGGTCTAGTGCTGTCGGGTTAAGCAAGATATTTTTGAAAAATCCAGGCTTTTCATAATAGCAAAAGTCTGCATTGTTTTGAGAGAAGTTTGCAAGTTTTCACAAGGTCCTGGGGTGGGACTACAAGATTACACAATTTATGGACATTATCTCACTTGCAGTGCCGTCATCATAATTACCAAGTGTAACTATATTTTCTAGATCTAGATTGCGAACAGCTGCCCTCCTACATTAGTCTCTACAAGACCTTGGACATATTATTTATTATTGTCGGTAATCTGATGTGCTGAATTTCCATCAACAACTCTCACGTGACCACTCAACTGCATATGGTCAAGTGTGATGAACTCAGCACTACAAACTACGATCTTGACCTTCAAACAGCCACCGAACAACATTTTGACTCTCATCCAATGCAACTACCTGTTTTACTGTCATCATGTGGGAACTGTATCGCATTGAAAATTATTATAAAACAGCGATTGTCTTCTGAACTCAGCAAAAGTCGCCAGTTGAGCGGCCAAGAGAAGGAAAGTCAGCGACGACCAAAAAGGTTGGAATTCTGACTAAAGTAGGAAGTTTCACATCCCTGAAATATGTCTGTCGAAAATATCTTATACAAACTGACAGAGGACTTAACTGGTTTTCTATCATTCTGCTCAAGTGCTCTGAGAATTCTAATTTACTTTGTCAAAACACGTTTGTTTTATCACAGTTTAATTATATCCCAACCTGTTCATAGACCACTTTCCAGAATATTAAATAAGCCATAACCCATCTATTACACCACTTTATTCACTACAAAAATGCATTTTAATCACTACGTATTCCAAAAGAGAAATCATAAAAGTAAGTATTGACAGTTCAAAACAGCTTTCAGGGAAAAAGGTGTTTTTCCAGTCTGTTGCTGTGCTATGTGGTACGTAACAGTGCCAATGTGGCAGGGAGCACAAACAACACAAAGACTACTCACAGTTGGGCTGAGCTGTCTGGTTGCTGGAGTACCGCTGAAGACACAGCCACACAAGGTGGGGCAAGCTGTCCAAATGTACCTGGTAGGCCACTGGCAAACAAAGGAAGGTTAGGGTGATTAAGAAAAGCTTTGTTAATGGCTAATAATGAGCCATTTTGACCATCAACCAAATTACTTGCCTTTATGAAGTACAAGAGATATAACACAAGTGTATAAAGAAGGAAAAAAAATTACTTTATCGCTTATTACGTGAAACAGTAACAAAATTTTGAAAAATTCACAAAATGATGAAAATGTTGTTTCCCTGTCATGATATTTTTCTTTTCTTAATTTTGAGCACCACATATTTCAAATAATGTGAGAAAAAGTGACTGCTTCCTTTTTTGCAATGGCTGTCTAAAACTTCTTGTACTTTAAAGGAAAGCAACCTAACTGGCTGACAAAATGGCTCATAAATTATAGGACATGAAATACTTGATGCCCCTATTACGAATGGCTTCAAGAACATGCTGGATATTCAAGCTTGAGAAAGTAACATTAGTATACAGACCTTTTAGTTGAAATCAACTATCACTCAGCATATATGATCTCATAATATGGTTCTATCATTGTTTCAAAAGCTGCTCTAGCTCCAAGGTTTAATCCTTTCAAAGCCAAAAGTTTTTAAAGATTTTTTGGTTGTCCCCTTTTAAGTTGATGAAAATCACTGACGGGGAACCTACTAACATCAGTGGGATTCTTGCATTTTTCTGCAAGTAAATGTTGCACTGACCAAGACCAGTTGGTTGGTAAATGTTTTACACCTGCTGCAGACCTGCCGCTTTGCCACCCCAAAACATCAGTATCTTAGCTCTCAAAAATCTGAATTTGGCCGAAAAAATCGGAATCATACAAAATAATGAGGTGATATTACAGATAACCATGTTTATGTTTAAAATCCAGCTCTGTAGATCTACAGATTCATATACCGTATTGATATAATTCTTAAATTAGATCTATAATAATAGTAATACCCTATTATTTCTGAATAATAATAATAAAATAAATAAAAAGACTAATGAAAGAAATTATAATTCAACCATACTAACGGGGCCAAGTCTACTGTAATGCCAAATCAACCCAACCTAAGAAATAAAAGTACATAAAACATCTACACTCTAGATCTAAACAAAGGAGTCGCTGGCAGCAGTATAAAGCACATGAGTTGGTCTTGCCGCGAGAACCAAAAGCGTGCCTATTCCCGATGTAGTTGGAACTAGATAATAAAAATTTAGTTCTGTTCGATACAATGCAGCTCTTAAACGAAGCAATACCTAATGAGAGTCGCTGACACAGAATTGATTGCAAGACTGAGAAACGAAACCCCAGTTCGCAAGGCAGACGTGAGGTAGAATATCATCCTGCACTTCTAGTGAAACGAAATCGACACAGTTCAAAACAGGCACGGCCGGGTCAATGTTGGTGAAACTAAAAAATCAGAATATCCTGTAGGCAATTGGCAAAATCTAAAGGACAGGAATTTGTAAGAAAAAATCAGAATATTCCAATAAAATCAGAATAAGTGGCAAGTCTGCTGCTGTGATAACAGCTCTAACAAATGGTGACATCAGAAGGTCACAGAACAACTGGGGCAAGTTTTTGTAATAAATTTCACTGATTCTCATTTGAAACTAACTCACAAACGTAAAATCCTCATTTGGAACTAACTCATAAATGTCAGATCCTCATTCAAAACTAACTAATAAATGTAGATCTTCTTTTGAAACTACCTCACAAACATGAACAAAAGACTTCACAGTGTCACCTGACATGATAAACCTTTAACAACTACAAAAGATCTGATAACTCAGCAGAGCATTTTCAATCTGTTCTCAGCATTCAAATTTTAAAGGCAGCAAAGATTCTATTTGTTTTATATTTAATGAAAGCAAAACTGACTATCAAAGAAAGTAAACACAGTCAAGTCGGTCTAAAGTCTAATTCTCCGGACCAAACAAAAAAACAAAACAAAAAACAAAATTGTTGACTTTGAATCTGGTTGACATTAACCAATACAAAGATATAAACAAAAAAATATTAGGACTGCCAAGAGGGGTTGTCTTCCAGAAGAATTTACTATATAAGCAAGTTGATTTTAAGTAGACTACACTGTACCAACATTTGCATTTGTACACAAAACATAATTTTACATATACTTCCTTGTATCTTACAAGGAAGTACGATATATGTGACCATTTGCCAAAACGTGGGGAAAATTCTATATCGCCAATTGAAACCTCTGGCAAAGTATTAATTTTCATCATTTAAATTTCAAACTCTGCATGTGTATGACAAAATGGATAAG
>JBCEWB010037798.1:0-14675 GCA_039654565.1 Peronia peronii | reverse complement strand
ATATTTTGTTTTTAAAAAATTTATTCAGATTTATCTGTTCATTAATTTTATTATTATTATTTTTTATCTATCAACATCTTTGATTTGAGATCATTTGCCGACAGAATATTGCAACCTGAAGAAGTCTGAGCTCTTTATTCAACCTATTCTTATCGCGCAGTGTTTGGAAGCCATTTTATTCATTTATTCTACATCACATGTAATATATCCCTCGAGGACTCTAAGGGGCACTGGCCTTAACCATCACTATGAAAAGTGATTCGGTAACTTAATTACCATTTAAAAAGTGAGGGGGTGGTTTCTTTCCCCCCCCCCCCCCCTCCACCCACCTCGTTTTTTTTTCTCTCCCCTAACCAGTTCTCCACGTCGTTTCAGAAACACACATTCACACATATAGACAGACAGACCGACCGACTGACTGATTTATTGATTGACAGACAGATGCAGACCCAGTAGAAAGGGAGAGCTCAATAGAAAGGGAGATCCAGTAAGACTAGAGAGGAAAGTCTTTACACTTGGACGTGGATTGACAAGGGAAGCTATGCCATAAGAAAGCAGCCCGCTAGAGAGACAACCATCCGCTCTCTCGGTTCAGCTCTATGCAATATTCACGGCACAGGAATAGGATGGTTAATTAAGTCTTGACTGTTGAGTGTTCTGCAAGTTGACAGTAGCGATATCTCTCTCCCCTCCTCCTCATTTTCTTCCAGCCTTTTCCTCTTCTCCTCCTTGTCCTACTCGCTCTTGTCAGTAAATGATGCACAGTGCAGTGCACACCCAAAGCCCTAGGGACTTCCATTAACTGACCAATTTGTGCGACGTGTTCATGATAACAGTTTTCGTTTAACATCCGTATTTTTTTTCTGTTCCAATATTATCTTTTGAAGAAACTTTCCTTGTGACTGACAGCCGACAGTCACACACAAAGCTCACTTTTTTAAAAATGCCTATCAAGAGTCCACTTCTTGTGTTGTTGTGTGAAGATTTTTAAAAATCTTTTTTTTTTTTCGAAAACGAAACTGCAAACATCTCGTTAGTCACGCTGCCTATGTATACATAAATCTCTTTTGAGCAGTTGCAGAATCCCAGGCATACTTGAATACTGCGTTGTCAAGTTTACTTCTTGAGTTCTATCAAGCGAAACGAAGGTGCAAGCTATCCCGCCATACCGAATAAACACACAAAATCCATGCCTTGTAGTAACAGATGTCGTCGAAATAACACTATTTGATTATACAGACTTTGCTGCATGCTTGGTCCTGTGTTGTTGTTGTTTGCTGCTGTTTTCATAAGCATGATACAAAATTATACACATTTTAGATACACACTATGAATGTCATTGATTCGCTTGCGTCTCCGCTCACTCTTCAATCTGATGTTGAACTGCCAAGGATTCTTTAACGTGTCTAACGTACTCATGAGACTTCCGAATATATATTCACCCTCATCCGGGAAGGCTAGATATCGGGCATCCCTACTCATGAAGCCAGGGGACTGTTGAGTTGCTGAAAAAAATGCGGGCTCTAATATTTCCCATCCTGCTGTAGGATTCGAACTTTCGACATAAGATATTGGCCCAGAAGCAGATGGTACCTCTTTTTTTTTTTGCTCTCTGTCGTCCCCAAGTCTCCCTTGTTTTGTCTCTCTCTCTCTCTCTCTCTCTAACACAAACACTATAATCGACCAAAGCTCCAAATGGCACATGACCAGGTGGTTGGTGAAGCCTAGATGACTCACCAGGTACTGTAATTGTCGCGTGACTTTAAGATGCAGAAACAGCTGCCGGCCTTTGCTGAGGAAAGCACAATTGCCAATCTTTCCGTCTGTCCGATTAAATCTGGTGGTGCAGAGATTTTCCGCCTTTCCTCCTTTTCTTCATTAATTCCTTCTTTTCTTCCTTCCTTGATTCCTCCCACCCTTCCTTCCTTGATTCCTCCCACTCTTCCTTCCTTGATTCCTCCCACCCTTCCTTCCTCCTCCCCTTCCTTCCTTCCTTCCTTCCTCCTCTTCCTTCTTTCATTCCTTCCTTCCTGCTTTCCTTCCTTCCTACCTCCTTTCGCTGTATTCCTTCCTGCCCCCTTCCTTCACTTTCTTTTTCTGTCCTTCCTTCTATCCTCTTTTCTTCCCTCCTCCCATCCTTACTTTCCTCTTTTCCTTTCGCATGGAAATGGGTGGTCCATTCTGAATGACATAGTTGTCAGAGTTACCAGTCACGGGCATTTTCAAAACAGATGGAACATCTTCAGAAATGTATGTTTGATCGCCAAATCCCAAACTTGTTGAAAAAAGACATAGATGAATTAGATGAGAGAGGGAGAGAAAGAAAGAGAGAGAGAGAGAGAGAGGATGGGAAGAGAAAGGAAATGGTAGGGAGACACGGATTTTGGAAGTATTGAAATTATTTGTTCATGTCAGTAAATAGACCGTATCATATTATGAAGTGGAGCACATGCAGAGCAGTCGAATATCGGCTTCCTTTGAGAGGAAATTGACTGCGACCGTAAATATCGCTGACATTGATATGAATTGTGCACACCCCCTCCACCACCACCACCACCACCACACATACGCGCACTCCGCATACAGCAGAAAAATGGTGACTAGCATATGGGGGCGGCCTAACACAACAATAAAATACGGAAATAAATTACAATGCAGTTCTCCACCGAATGATAAGGAGTCGATATGTTATATAGACGGTTTCTCCCCCCCCCCCCCCTCCCCTCCCTCCGCCACCTTTACGAAAAGTAGACAACGACAGAAAAACACTGACTGGGTGGATGGTGTATGGAGGAGGGTGGATAGCGTAATAAAAAGAGGAAATGGAAGTCTCCACTGACCCATGGGAGTTTGTGATCTCACAGCCTTGTGGTAATACATGTATGATGTTGTACACACGATCATTAGCGGCCTTTTTTTTCTCTCTCTCCCTCCCTCCCACTCTCCCATTCCCTACCCTCAAGCGTGTGTGTGTACACACATACACACACACACACAGAGAGATAGAGAGAGAGAGCAGAGGAAGTAATAATAATATTATATTATTGGTGGCTGTTGTACATGTAAACATTACATAGGCAGCATAATAGGGAGGAAATGACTTTTGTGAATATTTGGTGTGGTAAACACTCCTTGTCACACACACAGAGGATTATTGCTCTGAGTCTCCTCCCCTCTCTCCTTGTCTATCCTCTGTATACACACACACAGATGCACTTGAGTAAATAATGTGAGGGTGGATCTGGGTTGGTGTGTGTGTTCATTGTGGGCGGCATAAAATAGAGGTGGGTTCTCCACTGAGCTTTGGCCTGTTTGATATCACATTCAGATTAGGAGAAATCCTATCCTTTATGCCTTTGAAACTCTGTGGAACTAGAATTTGGAGGTAGTTTTATTTGCCTGAGTTTTATTCTGTTTTGTTTTGTGGGACACTGAAGGAATAGATCACACAAGGCTAGGCTTTGTAAATATGTCGCCAGAGCGCATAATAATAATAATTTTTTTAAACATTTTTTTTTTCAAAAATTAAAAGAAGAAAAAAGTCAGGGGAGTATCATAGTCATTTCCACTCCTTATTTGTAAGAAATAGTATTGTTGTTGTTACTGTATTTATATTGGTAGAGGGGGAGAAGTGATTGTGTTGATGGTCACCAGAGCAGTGATGACCAGTCCCGAGGGATCGTATGCTGATGATAAATCTACCGCCTCTCAGTCACTCTCCATGTTGTGGCCATCGTGTACGAGACAGGTTTGGTCACGGAGCAAGCATAGAGAGAGATGTTTCAGCTAGCACGAAAACTGGGATCATTGTATACGCAAAAAGAACAACAACAACGATAGCAATCGCAACAAAAGTAGTAGCTGTAGCAGTGATAATGACATTAATGATAGTAATAATGCATGTAATGGATGACATGGATGCAGTAGTAGCAATAATGGTAATGGTGATGGTAATGATAAGAATAATGATCACAACAATAGCTGAAGTAGTGGTAGTGATGATAGTAATGATAGTAATAATAATAGCAGTAAACAACAATAATACTCTATAGTCTGGAACGTTGTACTTTCAGCAAATGGGCAGCTCTGAGGCATCATAATGCTGTGTTTGCTTTTTGTATAAGCTTAAAAATGTATTTGTAAGACGGTAGAAGAGAGAGAGAGAGAGAAAGTGGCTGAGAGAAAACAAAAGATTGATAGAACAAAGGAGAAAGTAAATAGTGAGAGGAGAGAGAATGATAGAGAAATGAAAGAGAAGAAGAGAATAGAAAGAGGACAGAGGGATAACAAGAGAATGGGAGAGAAAAGAGAGTGTAGAGAGAGAAAGAGAGAGAGCAATAGGAACAGTGAAAGGCAGAGAGAGAGAGAGAAACAGCAGCTGCTGTCTACAATGAGATTGATTATGAGATTGATGGAAAAGTCAAGGTGGTCAATCTCTCACCTATACATACCAGTTACCAGCGCTGTGTGATTGTTATGGTCTAAATTAGTTTTATTTGGGACAGAAATACAGGGAAATGGGGGAGGGGAGGTTGGATTTGTTGTCTTTTTGGCCTGTAATCGATGGTCTGGCTTTATCTGGATAACAGTAGAATAGCTGCTTTTCGATCGAAGTTCATTTGCAGAGCAACAACAATTTCGGCACTCACTGAATTATTTACGCACTCACTCATTTATTCATTCACTTATTTGTTCATACTCCTCACTCACTCACTCACTCACACTCACTCACTCACTCACCCACTTATGATTATTTAGTTGCTTTTCATAAGACAAGGGAATTATAGTCCCTCTTTTCATAGTTTAGAGAACTAATACGATACCTTTTCGTTTTGTTTGTTTCTCTGTAGGTTAAAATTCAGATATGCTCTGTTCTCTATTGTGAGGCTGCTAAGCTCCAGCCACGTGCGGAGCAGTTGGTACCGATAAGGTTCTTTACAGATAGCAATCGGCTATATTATATTACATGAGCATGAGAACGAAGGGTTTCATTATTATGACATTTTTGTGTCATAATAACATTATTATGTGACATTTTTTACCTGTGGTATAAAGATCTGAAACATTACATTCTGATATGGCGTAAAAGTAAACGCTTGTTGTAAGCATTTTAAGGGAGTTATTTGGACAATAAAATGCCAGAT
Organism: Peronia peronii; assembly: GCA_039654565.1. NCBI lineage: Eukaryota > Metazoa > Mollusca > Gastropoda > Systellommatophora > Onchidiidae > Peronia > Peronia peronii. The sequence goes on along the minus strand of JBCEWB010037798.1, from coordinate 9,531 downwards.
ATTGCCATTTAGTGGTTGATTTTATTGTCCTTTCATCTTCCTGTCTCTCTCGCTTTTCACTTTTCACTCCCCCCCCCCCCCCTTCTCTGTCTCTCTGTCTGAACTGTCTCTCTCTCTCTCACTGTTACTGTTGTGGTGTACAGCATGTACCTGTTCCTTTTGGGGAATTAGGCATGAGAAATATTGAGAACTTATGTTGCCTTGAAGGTACATGTATGTTCACTGTGTTTCAGGTGATAAAATGGATGTGTTGATTTTTTTTTCTTTTCTTTTTTCTTTATGTTTTGCACCCAGCCATATTTAGAGGACTAACTCATGCTGCCTATTGCTTCAGTGTCCCAGAATAGTAACTAAAATACAATTGGGAATAACTCCAGTGTCTAGCTTTATCAACTAGAAATAAGCCCAGTGTCCAGTTCTATCAAAACCATAATCCAATGGATATAATTGAAAACGAACTTGAATTTCTTTGCTAAAACTCATTTGGCAGTTCTGCTCTTCATTTGAGGATGCTGTGTGTATGCGTGATGGTATGGATGTGTATGCGTCACACTACTGTGAGTGCATGTGCGTGCATCTGTGTGGGTGTATCTTTGAAGGTATATGCATGTACCTGCATGTGTGTATATATGTGTGTGTCTGTGAATGCACCTATGTGCCTATATGCGTGCATTCATGTGAATTATATGTTTATGTGTGTGTGTTTTTTTGCCGTTGCTCAACGCAATATGGCACTTCTCCATTGATTATCACATCACACCGTCTTGAACAACAGATGGTCAGTCAGATTTGGCCGTGATTGTTTCACGGCCTGGGCATTATATTAGACAGAGGCACTGAGTCAGCTCGCTAGATATAGTGGAGTCAGAATGATGTAGCCCAAAATTTCCGTGATTGTGAATGATTTAGTATACAGGATGCCCTAAAGTCTGGGCACGTAGATGAAATACATTATTATTTTCAACAAAACAAGTTTGAAGGAGCATTTATTTAATTGGAATACTAATAAACTTTAATTATGATTTCCACCATGTATGACACAAAATTTGATAGGCTTTGCAAGGTTCACATACATCTGATAATTGTCTGTACAAGAAAGGTAATAGCTAGTGATATTTCACGTGTGCAGACTTAAGGGGCACCCTGTACACGGTACATGGGTTAACCTTAGCAATGTCAAAAAATAAAAACAACCAGATTGTGACAGATTCTGCAATGGCATTAATGTTCATTTTTTAGAAATGAAATGCTTATAAGATGATCAGAATGGAAGAAGATTGTGACAGCCCTATGTGACATATGATGGTTGGGGAAGGATTTCAGATGTTATAGCTCTGTATACTGCCTGGAAGAAAAGTCCAGTACAAAAATAAGATAGGAAAGGATAAGATAAGATAGACTTTATTTGTCCTCAAAGGGACATCCACTGACAGTTGATGAGAAACAGCATACATGTAAGATACATTCATACTTCCATGCATATACATGTCAACAAAAATGTCACTAATAACATCAGAGCAAGGCAGACTAAAAAACGTTACCTCAGCTTGATAAGAATATCACTGATGGCAGAAATTAACTCTGTAAGGCTCATGTTTACATGTACATGTAGTTAATTGTTATATAAATGCAACAAATGCCCACTTTTTCGGAATATTTCAGTTGATTTGTTAAGTGGGTACATAGGATCTTCCTGAAGTATTTTTGGTTTTGATATGATGTTTGACCACAGGGGTCCCTTGATATTTCTAGGGTTAAACATCCAATTTCCTGAAGTGGTTGCAGGACTCATTTTTTTTTACATATAACTGATACATATATAAATCTGAGTTCTTTCAGATTCCGTCTTTACCCCTCCTCCTCTCTTTCATTGTTTTTCCATTCTTTTTCCCTGCCTGTCATTTCTTTCACGTATTTGTGCATGCTTCTTCTGTTGCCCCCTTTCTCTCTCTCTTTTCATTCCTTCTCCCCCCCTCCCCCCTCTCCTTTCTCTCATTCTTTCTTATCCCTCTTTGTCATTATCCCTTACCCACCCTCTCTTATTCTCTGTGTCTCTACACTTCCCTCCTGCTTTCTTCCACTGTTCTGCTCCCCCCTCCCCCTCCCCACTCTCTGTATCTACTGCCAATCTGTCTGTGTATATATATGAATGTTTTCATATGTCAGTGAGGATTCCATCGGATAGCCTGATGAATTGCTTGATTATGAAGCTAACAAGATATAGCGGAAGAACGAGAAGTCAGACATTTCAAAAGAAAAACTAATATCATAGCAATTGTGATAGAAAGGAGGAAATTAGAACTGGATATATCTGTTATCAAGTGAAGAGAAAGTGAAACAGAAACCTTGTCACCAAATGTATTTCAATTCAGGGGGATGGACAGTCTTCTGGTATTTTCCATCTCTGGTTACAAATCATTGGAAGAAAAATGTGGATACTTCATCAAGGCCAGTATTGTCCGCGCACCTGTCAAAGATTGTTGATTTAATCTAAACACTTAATATGCTGTTGATGAGATGTGGCATGGAAGTCACTGTCTGAAATTTCAGAATGTCCCCCATCTCTTTCACACTTCGCTCGTTTAATTATGTCTTTCAACCTCCTCCAGAATGGTTATCTCGACGGGCTTTTACACTTCTGTTCTTTTCATGCAGAACTTGTAACAACACAATCAGCCATGAATTACAAGAATACCGGAAAGATACAGCATGAGTGGCTAAACTGAAATGGTTATAAAAGGGAATTTTTTTTTTAAAAATGGATCTGACTGACCATGGTATCACGGGAAGTTACTGTGACATTTTTGTTCACCAAAGTCAGGTGCACTTGTTTACTTTTCCTTGCACATCAGTTGCTCTGTACATAAAACATTTTTGATGTCATACTTATTTTAGAGAATATAATAACATATAGAGAGCACAATATTATAGCCATGTTCATTTCTGGTTTGCTTTAGTCTTTGTTCCTTCGCTTTCTTCAGACGCTCAGGGAATTCCCTCTATGAATTACTAGGACTCAAGAAGGGAGCTACTAATGATGAAATCAAGAAAGCCTATAGAAAGGTGAGCCTTCTTGGTAATGGTTTGATAATTCATACAGCACAAAAAACACAATGTTTGTGCTTTAGCTTGTACTCAGTGACTGTAGTGATTGAGACAGGCAGAATGACTGTGTGATTCTCCACGATTGGGCTATAAATCAAGATCACATTTCATCATGTTTTCACAAATTTATGGTTTGCCTGCAAAAACAATTTCACACAAGTCATATCAAAATTTGATAAGTACATGTACATCAGAACTGGCCTTTTCATTTCAGCAGCACTCTTCAGTAATGGCATAGGTCATTTTCAGCATTTATGAAGTATTGAGAAAAAAATTGTTTATCGTACAAATCATTTGATGAGTGAGGCCATAATGATTCTTTTAAATTAGGTGTATTACATTATGCTATTCTTGCATTTCATTTTTGATGGCATTATGTAATAACTCTCATTGTCGTAGAGCACTGACAGTATATAATATTCATGGGATAAGTAGTAGAACTGTTTGTGGCCATGTTATGCAATTACAACAAATGCTTATTCTGTTTGAAAGCCAAGACGTTTTTAGCAATATGAAATCTGTTGATCTAGAAAGACCCAGTGAACTTCAACACAGACAAAAGAAAAGACCATTCTTAGTGGTGAAACAGGAGGGGAAAATGTTGGATTTATTATTTCTCACTTCCCATAGCCTGAGGAGTTTCTTTTGCACCATATCTGCAGCACTGAATTTAAGAAGGTTGATCAAACTTAACTCCGAGAAAGAAAAAAAAAAGTAAGCATAAATAGAAATGGATAAAGTTCTAAAAGTAGCTCGAATGTATGGGAACAGTTAAGTGAGAGAGCGAAAAAGGTGAGAGAATTGCAACTTACATTTTTTGTAACTTGATGTGCCAGACAGGCTTATATTGCATTTAGATGACACAAAATTTAATGGATATTCTTGTCTCCCTTAAAGCTGGCTCTGAAATTTCATCCAGACAAGAACAGAGATGATCCAGCATCTGCTGAAAAGGTATAGTAAAGATGGAAAAATTGTGTGTTTTTGTGTTTGATGTGTTGATAATCTTATTGGAGTTTATGGGGTGTTGTTCTCCTAACAGGATCAGAGGAGTTGTACTATCCCAACTGTTATGTAAATACCCAGAGAATTATTATATACTGGGTTTACAGATCTTGAATTATCAGATGGAATCCTATTTTGCTTTATTAGGTGAGTTAGCTTTCAAAGGAGGCTTCTGTGGGAAAACTGAATGTGATCACCATGGGGTCAGAGGAGAACTTGAACAGTTCAGCACATAGAGCTCTAGTTAACCACTTTACTGCTAAAAAATAGTACGAGGTACATTCAAAAAGTGATCTTGTATGTGCAGGAAAATGTACGTGGTATGTCCACGGTCAGCTCCCTACCAGCCATCCTTTTTCCCACTTTGATTCAGTGTTCCAGCCGGGGAAAAGAATTTCACAAGAATCTTATGACAGATACCGCAAGCTGATGATTAACAGATGAGCTAAGAATGAGAGCCCAAATCAGATATATAGTATGCCTGTTCATATAACAATTCGTAACCTTGAAAGACAGTCGATGCCTCTAACTGCTTGTGGGAATAAGTAGAGAACCGGTGCCAGTACAACAGGGTTGAATGCGGGTGGTGGTTAGCAGTGGATGGAGTAAGGGAGACTGACAGTATTGCTGGTGCTTAGCACAGGACTGCAACATTGGCCTAGCTTTGAAACAGTTGTTAAATAAATTTTCCCTCCACAGCAGAATTCACTCATTTCAGTTTCCCTTGACAGCACTAACTTTGTACATGGTAAATAAGACATCCAGCTCATTTCATGTGGTTGTGTATCATATAGATCTCTCTTCTCTCTTTTTCATTTATGTGTTATCGTTCATCCTCTCGACTATGTTTTATTGATAATTATTTGACTTTCCCATCCCCAGTTTAAGGAAATCAACAGGGCCAATGTGATTCTAACAGACAGCACCAAACGCGGGATCTACGACAATTATGGCTCCATGGGTATCTATGCTGCCGAGCAGTTTGGAGAAGAGAATGTCAACACTTACTTGGTTCTGACCAGCGGTTGGTGCAAAGTAAGTTATGAACTGGGTCTCTGTTTGCTCCAGGAATTCCAGGAAATCACTCTCGAATATATAACATTTTGGGAGGAAATTTGAAATAGCAGAAAAATAACTCAGTTTCAGAAAAAGTGACTTATTAGGAAATGTATGCCTCTAACTTACAAATTGTGGAATGGAAATAGATTTCTTCTTCTGTTTTTTTTTCCTGCATCAGAGTTAACTTTATTAGTGGTGATACAAATTAGAACAAACTTTATTAGAATGATATAAATTCCCGCTAACTTTATTAGTGATGATATATGTTCAAGGTAATTTTGTTTAAGATGATATCAATTCAAGCTAGTTTTAACATGCTGTCCTGAAGAAGTAGAATTGATTTTTAAGATTTTTTTAAATTGTTTCTTTGCTTTTTTTTTTAATGTTGTTGTTTCACACTTTTGTGAGAGGGTTTTTTTGCAAGACTCATATCACTGTGTTTTCAGTGAAAGTCATGAAATGCTACATCAGTAGAAAAGGATAGTAGTTAATCTTTCATCTAATATTTGCAGAATTGCCTGTCAGATAACAAGTGTATCACTGTAAAAATCTTTCTTTTGTCTAATCCATCTTTCATTCTTTCTCACTCTTTCTCTCTCTCTCTCTCTCTTTTCTGTTTCTCTCTCTGGGTTTCCAACTCTACTGTCTCAGTCTTTCTCCTTGTCTCTCTCTCTCTCGTTCATAAAATCCACATTCTTGTTTGGTGTGTCGGGTGTGTTAGGAGTATGTGTAGCAAATACCCAAGATGAAAAGTTCCATTTAGATAACACACGCAGAGGCCTGCAAAACTTTAATGGCAGGTGATAAATTGGTGAAGTTGCCTCAATGCGGCTGTGGAAATATGCAGGCTGTCAGAACATTGTATGCTGATTTCTGTGAATTGTGTTGTTTTTTTTCTAGCTAAGTGAAAATTATGAACAATCCAAATTAGTCAGTTTGTGGAGGTACAGAGCACAAACTGAAATTACTCACATATTCAGGCTCAGAAGATATATGTGTTTTACTTTGTATATTTTCCTTCTTTTCTTGTAAACGAATATATAACGAGCACACTGATGGCTAAATATTAAATCAGAGCCACATATCAGCACTGCTTTAGGATAATGGTAGAATAAGAGGCCATTTTCAACATTTCTGAGATACTGAGAAAATACAACCATGACAACTATATATAATGATGAATTATACTATTATGATTCTGTTGAATTAGTACGTACATAAGTCTGTTGGCACAGTTCTTTCTTAAAGGCGTTATTTGATAGCTGTCATGCTCAGAACTGCCATTGGACATCAGTTGTATGTTGACATAAGTCTGACAAGTACCATTACCATGAATCAGCGATAATTTTCTGTTAGTTTGTTTATGTTTTTTGTTCCTCATTCCTTGTACATCACTTTCCCTTCACTGAGTACCCTAAGCATTTTGGTTTTTTTTTGTTTTTTTTTATCTTCTCCGTTACCTCACCTTCATTCTGTGTTTTATAGCTTACGCCATATAAATAGTGCAGAATATGTATTTCAAGAGAAGTCAATAGATTGTGATCCTTTCCTAAATAATATTCTCCTCATGACAGACCTTAGGATGATAGCATATTTGTTTGCATTGCAGTTAAGATATGTAGTGAAATCAGTGTGGGATAAGAATTAATTTTGTCTTTGCTTGTTTTGCAGGCTCTGGCCATTTTCTGCGGTATCATTACAGGCTGCTACTGCTGCTGCTGTTGTTGTATGTGCTGTAACTTTTGCTGTGGGAAATGTCGGCCTCAGGCACCAGAGGATGGGGACTACGCCAATTTGCATGTGAGTGCCGACAGCAGTAGAGGATGAGTGTTATCCTGGCACCAGTGCTGATGTGCCCAGAGAAGTTTGAACTCAAGCTTCCCTGTTATTTCCAGTCATTAAGCCTGGGAAGAAATTGATGTAGAAAATCTGGTGTTGATGTAGATATTTGTGGAATTTTTTTTACTCTTTCTCTCCATAGTGGTGAGCATACTCCAGTACAGTGGAGTACACCCTTACAAACTGAGCAAGTCAACCCCTTCATTTATAGGCAATTGTCATTAATTTTCTTATGAAAAGGAGTTTACTTATAGTTCTCATAATCACAGATTTTGTAGTGGAAAGTGAAATGAGGCTTCAAGTTTTAGTCTCACACAGATGTGGCTTCATTAAATGCTCCAGCTATCTGTGTACTGAATCAGTGTATGGATACATTGCTGATGTGTCAGTAGAATGAAAATTGTTTCTTTCTGTGGCACTCAGTGAAGGGTGTTCTTTTGTTTTCAGTTACTGAATCCAAGATTATAATATGAAAATCACATTTACCATAAAAATTTGTGGAAACGTTTAATTTGTTTAAAAATTTTTGTTGCATCCAAGACAAAATGTCCAAAAGTTGTGTTTACATGTGGAGGATGAAGGAAATAGTTTTCTTGATGTGATATTTCGGGTCCTCTTGATTCCAGCAAAATCAGTCCTATCACTAGATGTCTATGGGAAATTAATTGAAAGCCTGATTGTCTTAAGTGTCACCACCTTTGTCATGGAAAATTTGCAAGTCAGATTGTCTAAAATGCCAAATTCGTGAAAAGTGAACTTACGCATTGTAAATAATTTAGGATAAGTTAAATTTCATAGTAAAACATACAATTGCAATCTGATAATTACTTCTGATAGTTAAGCTGTTAAGGGTTGATATTTAATGGAAATGGTTGTGGTCTTTTTTGTTGTTCTGATGGATAAACTTTTTTGTTGTCCTAAGCAAACACTCAAATGTTGGTAATTTTCTTGTGTATGCAGGAGGAAGGCAGCAGTTCTCCTGATGAGCCTGTGACATCACAGCCCATGGCTATGGGGATGGCACCGCAGGAAGGGGACGAGGAGGAGAAGGATGCAGCTGACGAGAGGACCAACTTCAAGAGCAGTGGCTCTCAGCGCTCATACGGAGCCGATGAAGAAATTCCAACAGCAGCTGGGGACGGCACCAATATACCTAGGGAATGAGAGTAGGGTGGGAAGAGATCGTAATTATATGTGATTTATTGTACATACAATTTTATGACATTTGAATTTACATACAGTCTGTGTGAGGCATTTGCTCGTCTCTTTCTTTGTTATTAACCCTTAACACATCAACATCTTCAAAGTCAACCTAGCGTCTTGTTAAAAAGCATTGAAACAGTTACCACTGTTCGTGGTTTGGTATTTCAATTATTTGGTTTAGAAAAATTGAGCATTTCATACTTTTGTTCTTCTGGAACTGGATAGAATGCTAGAGATAAGCTTCAAAATTCATATATATTTAAAATGAAATATCTTTTTCCAAACCACTTAGAATGTTAGACTTTGGTTTGAAATTTGTACATACAAAAATGAAACTACTTAAATTTTTACCGTGACAGATATATTGGGGAACAAGTAAATTTAACCTAGTGATATTGCCAAAGATCTGTTGAGGGTTAATTTTGAAATGTGATGAGATATTACTTATTTTGTGTACATTATTAGAAGATAAAAAAGTAAACATGAAAAGTTTTTCCACACCTCCCTTTTAGAGAAAAAATTACTTTTTCATTTTATCTGTTTTGTTCCAAATGGTGAAGCTTTATTCCTTCATGGGACGAGGATGAGTGGCATTTTCTGAAGATATTTACTAATGTTCGGCTATGTTGTTTGAAGAAATGATTTCAGTTGGAGAGGGAATAATTGTTTATTTATTTATTTTATTTTTTTCTGGCATTTTTACATGAGAACTGAAATTTTACTTCTAGACTTTTCATGACCTGCCAGTAGAATGTTCTGATAAATGAAATAACATTTTTCCTTCAGTGTCATTAGAATTTGAGAAAGTAACATTTCATATCTGGTTAAGGTGAGACAAAGTAATTAGTAATTCTACCCTTTGAACCCTTGATTCTCCATCCTGTCTTTGGGTTATCTGTACCAGAATGTCATATTAATATCGTGACTATCTTTTCAGCCTTTCTGTTGGGTATAATCAGGCAATTTCAGATTTTGTTTTTTAGAAAGCTCTAATGGACTATTTGAACCTGCAATCACCATGTTTTAAATGTTCCTTAAATGCCTATATATTGTAATCTGGATTCTCGGAAATCAAGGAAGTATGTCATTTTGTGGCTGATATTTGGGTATCGAAAAAGGATAGGCACATCGAACTGGAATAATCAAGATAACCAAGGTAATACAAACTACCTGTCATTTCTGGGAAGTTAGTGTTTGTTTCATGCCGGTTTAAAATCATTCTGAGCACGATACCATGACATCTGTAAGAGGGGGGGGGGGGGGGGGGGGGGGGGGGGGGGGGGGGGGGGGGGGGGGGGGGGGGGGGGGGGGGGAGGGGGG
>JBCEWB010037687.1:0-14675 GCA_039654565.1 Peronia peronii | reverse complement strand
GGCGGCACTTCAGCGTCCGCCTCAATTCAACTCTTTCTGATTCCTTTGAACAGGAAGAGGGAGTTCCACAGGGGAGCGTCCTCATGCCCATGCTGTTTAACATCAAAATCAATTCCATCGCAGATTGGCTGGCTCAGGGAACCAATTGTTCCCTGTATGTAGATGATTCCTCATCTGCTACAGGGCCCAGAGGTTGCCTACTATTGAGAGACAACTTCAGGCAACCTTGGGCACCCTCCAGGGATGGGCAGATACCAATGGCTTCAGGTTTTCCACACAGAAAACTGTAGCCATTCATTTTTGCAGAAAAAGACTGCATTGCAGGGATCCGGATCTGTTTCTCGCTGAGAAACATCGGATCCCCGTCTAGGATGAGGCCAAATTTCTGAGTGTGATATTTGATCGAAAACTGACCTTTATTCCCCATATCAATCACTTGAGAAGTGCTTCCTGGAAAGCACTGAATATACTTAAGGCAGTATCAGGAGCAGAATAGGGTGCTGATACAGACTCCATGCGTCACCTGTACTGTTCCCTTGTCCGCTCTAAACTAGATTACGGTAGCATTGTCTACGGCTTGGCCAAGCAATGCTACCTCCAAAAACTTGACACTGTCCACCATTAAGGCATTAGACTGTCCCGGGGGGCATATCGCATGTCCCCAGTGGAGAGTCTATGCATTGCGGCCAACGAATCCTCTCTCCAAGACAGAAGGGACAAACTGTCCCTTCAGTACGGAGTCAAAATTTTATCACATCTAGAAAACCCAGCCTACGCATACGAACATGTCTTCAAACCCAGCTTCATGGACATGTTTGAGAGATCTGATGTCGCTCCCACCTTTGGTGTCCTCTTTCAGTCTTTGCTAGCGGAGGCTGGGATTGGGCGGGGTGAGGTGAGATTTAACCCATTTCCAAGCGTCCCGCCATGGCAGATCCAAAGACCACGAGTGATCTTTGACCTAGCAGCGGGAACTAAACGAGACACCCCCAAGGAGGTCTTTGAACGGATGCCTGCAGAGGTGATCTCTGATCACCCTCATTCCGAGCATTTGTTCACAAACGGATCCAAGGACGACAAAGCTGTTGGCGCCGACTCATTCTCTGTCCTGGGGAACACATGCTGTGGCCTCAACCCAAAATCCTCCATCTTCACAGCTGAGGCGTAAGCCATAGATATGGCTTTAGACACCATAAGTAGGTCCACACAAAACAATTTTCTGATCTTTTCAAACTCCCTATCCCTACCCCAGGCCCTAAATAACCCAACTTTTAGGGATGATAGAGTAACTCACCTCCTGCAACGCCTTCAGAGTCCGTTCAGCAGGGGGCAGCATGAATTCACGTTCTGCTGGGTACCGAGTCACGTTGGTACTGCAAGAAATGAGGCAGCAGATTCCATTGCCAAGGTCAGCCTGATTTTAGATCCCCTGGATGAGGGAGTCCCTCATCTGGATCTCAGGCTGATCATCGAGTACATCAAATCACGATGGTGACAGCGATGGAATCAACAGACTGCAAACAAACTTTATTCTATTCAATCAGACCTTGGATCTTGGCCAGGGTCTGCTCAGCCGCGAAAACGAGACCAGGTGGTCCTCAGCTGCCTGTGTCTGGGTCACTCTCACCTCACTCACTCTTTTCTTCTCAGAAGAGAAATGCCCCCACAGCGTGTGGCCTGTCACTGTCAACTGACAGTTGCACACATATTAATTGACTGCGCCGACTTCAGAGACGCTCGAGAAACACACTTCTCGAGTCGCTCTCTGAAGGACCTATTTAATAACACGAAGCCACAGGCCATCTTACAAGATTACATGACATTGACATGGACTTAAGTTTGGCTAGAACTTCACAATTACACAGACTTAAGTCCTTGTAGCCATTGTCTTTGTAATGACCATTTTGTTAATACACTCTAAAACGTTTATTAAGAAAATGCTTAAAATGAAACTTGCATTATTAAGAAAGAATCTCTGGGAACGTTTTTATATGCTATGTAATTTGTTATGCTTACAATGAAATAAAACTATGGGCTGATATGAAAACTACCCTTATAACGAACGGTTTTCGTTTCCCCGATCGCACTTTTCTTTCATATAAGCGTAACCAAGACCAAGCTCAGATACCGGATCAGTTTCTTCCAACAAAGAAATCATCCATGAATGCGTCAAATACTGGTACCCGCAATGTGCTGTACTGCTCAGCGGTATGACACAACAAGCCTTGACAAAGAAATAGTCTGTGAGCGCGTCAAGTACCGCTGCCCGCAATGTGCTGTACTGCCTGGGAGTATGACACAAGAAATGTAAGGCCTGAGGCACAAGCCTGTAGAAATCACGCACCCTCCGTCCCCTGTTTCACACCTCACCCATTGCTCGTGGCCCCAATCGAGTATGAGAGGGTGTCGCCTGTTATGTGCATATGTGAGGCCATTACAATTTCGTTGTTGTTTATAGCTGCACAACCACGTTATCAGAGGATGGATTGGCCTTTGTCTTTTTAATCATACACTATACACCCTTTCATTTGCAGGCTTTTGGTCAGTCGAACCAGTCAGGTTTGTCAGTTTTTCTTGAAAGCCAGTTTTGAGAAGTCGATAAGCATTCTTCAGTTTCATATTGAAAATAGTGAGCCTATAATTGACTATAAAAAGCTATTTTAGATCGAGGCAGGCAGTAAATGATGAATTCATCAAAACCAACATGTTAAAACGTAAGATAGCAGGCTTATCGCTGCAGTTCCAAAGAACACTAATTTATGAAGTTGATGAAGGTTAAATGACAAAGTTGGACATGTGCAGAAAGTATGCCATTCCAAACTCAACTTCGTCTACAATCTTGAAGAAATTTTTTTAAAAAAAGGCAGAAAAATAACAAACAAAATGACATAACAGCTACATAACCACACATTTTATATGTATGTACACCTCTTGCATCCAAGGGTCCCTGTTTCAATTGAGCCTCTTCGGACATAACAAAATAGCGATAGAACGAAATGATTTCCTTTCCCCCACAAATTTCATTTTAACCGTTTTAGAGTGTATAGCCTTTTTTTTGTGATTCTTTATTTGATTTTAGAAGTGAAATTAAATGACGAGGGTCCAGACAAGCTTCCTGATATTGAGGAAGGAAACAAAGATAGGAGTAAAGAAAGTGGTGCCATTGTGAATGATGAAGGTGGTGACACAGCAGTGAAACAGGAAGTTGTAAGTTCAGAGAGATGTGAATTTATGAGACATGTACACTTTTTTTATGAATTTATAAATATATGATGGCCGGTGGATAGTATGAATAATAGGTTGTGATAGTCCACAGTTTTCTTGTTACAATACTATTCTTTAAGGCTTGAAAGGTATCTTTGACAAAATTATTTGAGATTTTTCAGTATCTTAAAACATTTTGTACTTGCAGATGTTATAATTTGTTTATTCAGTACAAGCATTCCTACCTCTCTTATGATGTAACTGAAGTTATGTTTGAGAATGCCTTTTCCAGATTGTGTTTCTTTGGTGAATGATAACAATAATACATGAACAAGAATATGATTGTGAAAACATATAGGGCCTAATTTTCAGTTTTTCTTACTGAAATATTAAATTTCACCATGAAAACAAGAAGAAAGCAAGTGCATAAGTCACAATATTTTTGCACATATTGAAGTAAGAAAAGCTGAATAAACAATTGACGCTTTTGTTTATCATTGTATTACCACAGTACAAAATAACTGACCAAAGGAAATAATTTGCAGGACCCAAAAGCCAGACAATGCAAATGTCCACGCATATTCAATAGCTTTGAGAGGCTGTTCCGAGGCTGGCCAGTGTATGCCAAATATGATGTTGTCCACGCAGGTTTGGCCCTTGCCTGTCTGTACATGACCGTGCTTGGGTTTGATAATGTGACTGTAGGTAAACTCATCATTATTATTACAAATTCTAATTTGCTATTTGTTTCCACAGGTTGAATGGACATGTTCTGAATAAATGAATATACCATTAATGTGAAATACTACTTTCAAGTTTAAACTCAAACTGTAATAATGAAACAGTGAGACGTGATCTTTAGCACAAAATTAAATGTTTTCATTGTGAACGAAAGAAATGTGGAAAGTGTAAGTGTTTGTGTGAAATTAGGGAAAGCTTGCCCTGATGGGCTGAAATCTAAACTTGTAAAACTGTGCACATCTGTTTCAGTTTGTCTCTTTAAGAGTGTAAGATATCTATTCTAATGAAAAAACTGAAATTATCCATAATTCCCCTCCCCCACCCCACCCCCACCCCCAGTCACAATTGTTTAATTAAATGATCGGCCACCAGGTACACTATCTTTCTTCATGAAATGCTTTGAGAGAAATTTTAAAATCAAATCCAGTTTGCCTTTTAAGATAAAAGAGAAATGGAAGATGTCATTTTACTTTTTATCAACAACATTTACAGACATACCCAGGGAATTATTGTCAGAGTTTTTTCTTTGATTTTTCTCCAGCTTTCAACACCATAAATAAATAGGAAGCAGCTTGGATTTTCGATTTCCTTACAAACAGAACTCAATCCATAAAATGAAATCATGTTGGGTTCAGCAATGTGCAACAAATACAGTAACTCAGCTTTGATGGTGTTTATTCCCAAAATTGTCCACGTTTACACAAATGATCACTGCATTTGTGACACACTGAACTTAGCAATAACAACTACATAATTGAGTTGTTTAGAAAGTCACCTTTGTCATAGGTCAAGATTTTGGGGAGGTATTCATTGTTAATGGATTTTTCAAGAAGGCGCTTTTTTAAATATTTCAAGAATAATTATTTTTTTCATACAAATCCACTAGCTTGATTTTAAATTTTTCCTTTCTTTCAAGCCCAAGATCTAGAAATGCATTCAGTGATAGGAGGCAGAAAATCATATAATTTTTGTAATTTATGAAAAGAGGAGGTTTCTTGTGAATTTTCATATTCATAGAGTCCAGGTTTTTTTTTGTCTATGTTCACAAATATTATACATCCATCATTTCAAAGTTCCTCATACTTTGATTATTCAGACATAATTACAACATAATTTTAGTCCTGGTTTGTCTGCCTAATTCCTAGTCACAATTTTTCTTATGCTTTCTGATGTTAGTCTGTCACCTATCAGTGTCAAATGAAAAAAAATGTATTAAAAACTGAGGCAGAGTCCATCATTAGGTATTTATTGCATCAATTAAAATTGCGCATTAAAAAAAAAAATTCGAAAAGTGAATTCATCCGCATTATTTGTTTTTCCACAGCTTTGATATATATATCCAACAGTTTAACTTTCATCATGTTTAAACAGATACTTTTAACTGTTCATGCGGATTTACATAGGATATTTGTAACTTCCTCCTTGCCTTTGTCAGCTTAGATACCTTTTGAAATTGATTTATGAACAGATGTATAGTATTTATCATATGATGATTGAGATCATATCAGCATATTTTTTGTCGATAGGTTATGCCAAGATGCAAGGTATATCAGAAGATCTTGTTGGAATTATGATGGGTGTGGCTGCCATTTTTGGAATCTTTGGCACATTCATGTATCCTGTCCTGCGACACTGCCTTGGCCTGCCACGAACTGGCATCTTTGGTCTCTCTCTGGAGATTGCCAGTCTTACACTGTGTGTCATTTCTGTATGGATGCCAGGGAGCAAATTTGACCTATCACGCATCCACAGTGCCCCACAAGCTGTGATGGATTTGAACAACTGTACGCAAGGTAATTTTTCTTTAAAACAGTGCTTGTTGTATTCTAAAATGACTTCATTGACATTGAAAGGAAAATTTTTGTTCATATATAAGTTTATGCTTTAATGTACTTTTAGATGGGATTTAAATCTGCCATATTGCCATCATTATCATTGCCCAGTTACCTTACCAAAGTAGGAAACACAGACCAAAGACTTCCATTTAAGCCAATTCTGAGACAAATTTATCATTTCATAGAGCTTGGACTTAATGTTAACTTCCCTACATCCCCTACCAAATTATTAGTATGTATTGTTTATTCCCAACTTTATATAATATTTAACATTTTTTGATATTTGCTGGATGTTTATTCTCCACAAACCACAGATGGCGATATGATGCTCAAGTTATTTGCTTTGCTACAGTTGTTTCAGTCAGAAAAATGCCTAATGTGACAAGTTACCACAGTGGGAATGTGACTACTAGGACTGGTTTGGATTTGTTACCTGCCAATGAAACTGATCCATGTTCACAGCCTGTTGAAGAGTCGGAGTCTCCAGTATCAATCTGGCTGTTACTTGCAGGCATTTCTACAGCAAGGTTTGGTAAGATTCACTAATTATTACTTGGGCATAATTTGAGATTTATTTAACTCACTCAATACGCTACCGCACCTGTTGCAGGGGAAAATGCTTTTATGGGCTCACTACCATTACCACAGGCCCCATGATTTTGGAGTTTGGATTTTTTTTCTCACTAAAATACTGCCATTGTAGTGGTAGCAGTGGCCCTATATGAAAGCTCATCCAGTTGCAGATAGAAAGAATCACAGGAAAGCGAAATCGGAAGAGTATGAGGTGGGCGACGTTGATTTTACAACATCGACTACACGTTGCCCGGTTCGTACTCTTTCGATTTCGCTTTCCTGTGATTGTTTCTATTGATAATTGGCTGGACTTTCATATAGGCCACCGCCATCACTACTGTGGTGGTATTTTGTGAGAAAAAAAATTCCAATTGGTAGAAAGAGAGTGAAGACCCACTTCTGGTGTCCAGACTGCCAAGTGCCTCTTTGTGTGGGACAGTGTTTTGTCGACTACCACATAAAAGAACAGTTCTGGCTCTAATTTTCTCATCCCATGCTCTCATCAGTCATTCAAACTTCTTGTCATTTGTTTGTGAATGAAAATAATATTAATCTTAGCTAATTTTGATGTCATTTCTTCTATGACTTTTTTTTTCTGATTTTTTTTGTGATCTGACGTGGTTGCTGATTTTCACAATTTTGACCCCAATTTTAAAAAATCTGTAAACCACAGTCAACACAAGATAACTCAGTTCTCTTTGCTTTCACATACTCTTTATTATATTCTGAAACAACACTCCAAATTTCATGCATCTATGTTTAACAACAAAAGCACAGTGATTTTTTAAAAATGTCCTTGCAATTGCTGGTACACAGGTTACAGCAGTACTAAATATAGCTGTATTGAGTGAGTTAAAGTTGGGGGGAGGAAGAGGGGGGGGGGGGGGTGAATCTGGTTTGGCCGCTTTGGAATCAAATTGTCAATTTTCATTTTTTTAATTTTTTTTTTTATTTAGAAAGAGACATCATTTCTATGCCAGATTATATGTCCAAAATACATGTTTTCCTATTACTAAAATATTATTTATGACAGACTTTTTTTTTTTTTTATAAATAGAGGACAGTCAAAATTCAGCAAAATTCCCTATCAATTTGAGGGAAAAGATGGTTTTGCCAGATGTGCCCGTATGGATAACAGCAACTGCTGAATTCAACATGAGTCTTGTGAGGATTTATACTGTTAAAAAAATCACTGGACTTTCATTGGGGAGCTGACTCATTCAGATTCAGCGAAGTGAAAGAAAGAAATGTGTGTACAAGAGTACTTTGCTCATCAAGTAGCAAATATAGGCACCAAGGCCACATATGAGACTCTAGAACAAGCCCTCTAGCAGGCATTATAGATACAGAGCTTCATATTTTATGGCCCTTGGCTACTACTATATCCTCTATGCCAAATTGTAGAGCTTTGTATATACAGAAATTTATATATATAGTAAGTTAGTGAATTTCATTTTTTGCATTTTTCTCAAAATCCATTTTTGTGCCTTATTTTTCTGTCTCCTCCAAAATTTACCAACACATTTTCATCATATTTGGCCCACATGCTTTCCTTGACATAAAAGTGACACAGGCTTTGTATTGTACTGGTATCTCTTTTCAGAAAATTTTGTACATATTTGATACAGGTTTTCAAAGACATAATCAGAATCAGACAGACATGCCAGTTACACATGCAACACTGTAAAATGACCTAAGGTCAAAGGCAAAATACAAGTTTTCATATTCTCCCCTCCCCCCCCCCCCCTCATTTCATATTAATTGTGATACTCTTTTTGGCCTTTAATTTTGTTTTTTTTTTAAATGTAAAAGTTTCTGATAATAATACAGTGGAATACGGATGAGTTGCTGCTGGTGGGGGGAGGTAAAATAGGATCGACTCATCCGTAGTTCGACTCATCCGTATGTCACTAAAGACTACAAAACTGCAAATTAAATAGGTACTACTTATTTGAAATGACATATTGTCAGGCATTATAATGGTTAGTTCCCCTTATGCATTCATTCACTGAGCATCAAATTTGATCTCTTCCATTCCTTTTCAGTGAGATCGACCAAACCTTTGGTTGAATTTAATGTAACACATGTATTATTATCATCGCCCGTTGTCATCGGCCATTTAAGTTTCACTGTCACATAAACTGATGATGTCCACCGCTCCCAACCCTGCCTCCGGAACATTCATTTTCAACTTAACACGATCACCGCACGCAACTTCGTCGGCCTCCAACACTCCTCCCTCCCCATTCTCGTTTTGACTGCAACAGCTTAGTGAAAAAGTGTCTAGGTCTAATCGGCCAAATCGCAAGTAAAAATAAGAGAGCGGGTGGGGGGGGATTTTTTTTTTTGATAACTACTTGCCCTCCTCTAGTCCGGCGAGCAAGTTTCCCGCGATGAGAAGAACAACGGCCCCTATGGTTTTCTCGGGGTAACGTCCACGTGTGAACCACGGTGCAGCCGGAGAATTCTCCACATCAAAGACGCTCGCCGACACTATGTTTCCTACCCCACTTACGCGAATTTGCATGACACTTTCGCAGTGGGGAGGGGGTTGCGGTGTGAGTACGAAACATCCGCACTAGATGGGGAAGATCGTGGATGAGGTGTGAAAAGGAGGAGGAGACAATGGCCGGCCGGCCTCTGATCACATAGTTTGAGGGAGGGTTTAATCCTGTTTAATGCATCAGTTTGACAGTTCAAGCTAATCTATAGTTGCTATAGTATGCTGTCGCGTGATGGGAGGAGCATAAATGTGTTGAGATGAAGTGCCGTGCGAACTGAGATTAGTTACATCGATTCAAGCGTTGCTTTTTCGTTTGATCTTATAAGACGGGGACAGGAGAAAAAGATCGGCTCATTAGTGAATACGGATGAGTCAACGTCAATTCATCAGTATGATTTTTAGTAAAGTAAAGAAGCGGTGGGACCTGTTCCAAGAAAAAAGATCGACTCATTTGAAAGTCGACTCATGAGGGTTCGACTCAGGTGTAGTCTTTTCTGTTACAAAAGTTATTTTCAGTGTGTTACTTTTTTCTTTATTTGCTTTAGGTATTTTTGTCATTTCCTTTGGCAATTCTTTTCATATGGTAATTGTATTTTTTTTTTTTTATTTAACTTTAAAACAACAGGCTTGTGGGTGGCTGACTTGTCCATCACTCAACTCTTTATGGAAAGAGTGACTGAAAATGAACGTGGCAAAGTGAACGGTGTGCAGAGCTCCCTGAACCAGTTAATGGATATGGTGAAATTTGGCATGGTTGTTTTGGCTCCCTATGAACATCAGTTTGGTTTGTTGGTTCTTATATCATTTAGTTTCATCTGCATTGGTTGGCTTTTTTATGCATATTTCTTGAGAAAGATAAGGGGTCATTTTTTCCACCCTGAAAAGTGCCTGATAGGTTGTAACAAGCATGAAAATGGAAATGCAGGTGCCCCACTGGAGGATTCTCCAGTACCAGTGTAAGGAATACATTCAAATTTGTATGATCACTTCAGGGGAGTTTTTTTTTCTATTGATTGAGGATTGGGTCAAACACAGACATGATGAAATTAATTGTTTTAGTGACTAAAGCTTCCATGCTGCCCTTATTGTCATTCTTGGAGACAAAATATGTTTTCTTATGAAGCAACTTGAAGAATTCTTGATTTGCAGCTTTTGTGACATGAATGGATGGAAATGAAATGGAAAGATGGTCTTTTTTTTTTTTTTTAAATTTATTGTTTTGTTGATCTTTTACTGAAAGATTTTACCCTTTGCTCACTGTCAGGCAGGTGAAAGAAATATGCTACTGTAAGAGGCACAAATATTAGCTCTCAGTGTTCAGAATGTTCATAAGATGAATGACTCATCTACACACAGTTTCACTGTGCAGCTTGATGATTGATTTTGGGCAGAGATCTCACACAAATCAGTATAGGAGAATAGAATGGCTGTGACATAGTAAAACTTCTTATTGAACCTACTCCTGTCCTTTGTGTGTTGAAGTCAAGAATTCTTAGTACAAGCAATATACAAACAATAATTATTTACGGGTAAAACACTGCTCTTAGGATAAGAGCATATTATTTGAATTTCTGTTTTATCAAAGTTAAACATCAGTTTGCTGTTTGTGATAATGCCACAAGAGACTATGATCCAGAGATGAGATTATGCTTACTTCATGTATCTGATAAGATATACCTGAAACTCACTTTTACCTTTTCTCAACATGTATCTCAACGTTTTGATATCATGTAATCTGGCTCCTAACCATTTTAACAACTTTAAACCATTTTAACTATTTTAATATGCTATTCATACAATCCTCAACACTGACACAATTCTCTATAAATTTCGTCATTGAATTTTGTATATTTTCTTTAAGATATGTATTATTAGTGGCATTCAGTATGACAGCGCCAAAAGTTTATTGAATAAAAAATGTTAGCAACATTGCAGATTATAAATTGATATTTACTGTGAAGTTCAGTAATAATTCCAGGATGAGGAAAGGAAATAAAATATGTATTTTCTTTTTATAGCAAAAACAAATTTCTGTCACTGTCTATGTTTTTTATTTTAGGGATGAGAGAAATCTGATCTGGAGAATTACAAAAAATGATGCAATTTTTCCATGTGTTTTTCAAAGTAAATATATTTTTTTTTCTTTTATATGAGATACGAGTGCATTTCTCAATATGCCTATGTCATCTCACAATTCACATGCTGTCTGATCAAAATGAATCTCCCTTTAAGAAGTCCTTGGTTATATTGCCTGGTTTATCTTTGCCATAGATCTGGTGAGAACATCGATTAATGCTGTGGACTTAGAAACTGTTGAACCCAACTTCTAGAATTGTAAAACAAACTTACAGAAGATAGTGATCATACTGTTCTAATGTATACAAACAAGGAAATCTTACCCTCATGTGTGTAAGTCTTATTTTAAAACTGGCATTATCAGTGAATATTTAATTAATGGAAGAGTTTGATCTCAAAGATACATTCAATGAATTGTGGTATCCATTCAAAATATTGCTCTTACTCTCAAGATAATGGCATATCAGACATATACTAAAATGCGGCTACTGTTTTATGGCATTACTAAACATGAAAGCTATCATTGTATCAGGTAATTTGGTTATTAAAAAAGAAATGCACCAATAGAATTATGTATTAATTCAATATAGTCATAATGACAGAACTTATCAAATGGCTATAGCTATGGGGTTTTTTTCAATGCCTCAAAAGTGGTGAAAATGGCTATATTCCATTATTGTAGAAAGGTGATGATGTGAGCAAATGGATTGTATGGGGTTTCTGCAGATTATTTAAGATATGAAAGGAACTAAAAATCATAAGTTATATCTCTATAGAACATACAGTTTAAATAAGTTCAGATAGAACAATATTCTTTTTTGTTTTATTACTCCTTTATTTGAGGAAAACATGTTATATATAGGCCTATTATTACCAACAATAGAGATTATCTGTTGTTGTTTGCCTGTTTCATTGCTTTGATGGTTTCCTGAAAACCATTTATCATTTTTTTTATGAAACAGAATTTGTTATTTGTTTTATTGAACATTAGTCACCTATTGAATTATTCTTTCCATATTTGTAGAAAGGTGATGATATCAGCATATTTCAGGATACCTTTCTGAAGGTGATTTAAGCATACAAGGAACTAAAAATCATAAACAAAATTCTCTTTTTTTTTTAATTACTCTTTTATTTGAGAAAAACATATTAATTATTATATATATTATTACCAACAATAGAGATTATCTATTGTTGTTTGCCTTTTTCATTGTTTTGATGGTTTCCTGAAAACCTTTTTTTCATTTTTTTTATGAAACATAGTTTAATATTTGTTTTATTGAATGTTAGTCACCTAGTGAATTATTCTGTCCTAATATAATATATTAACCCTTTGAACCCTGGTCACCAGCACCTGAAAAACCCATGTGCCGAGAACGCACATTTCTCGTTTCATGTTGAATATCTTGTAAACACAAGCCTCAAACGCAGTCATTAGCACAGACATTTGTAATCACCGTAGTCCTAAATGTCCTTGCCTCAACGCGACCTATTAGATCTATGTTTTAACTGTAGTGGACGCGTAGGACTGGATTAAGTGTGTCAGCCCGGTCTACCTGGCTGTGGAGTATTTGACACTGGAAGATCTGCCCGGTGTAGAGAGCTGTAGGGTTCAAAGGGTTAATAAGCTGTCTTCTTTTTTAAGAATTAATTTATTTATCTATTTATTTTTCCATAAATCAAGTAATTAATTAATTGTATGTTTTCATGTTTTAAAATCCTTTTGAAAAAGAATCTTAACGCTTATTGGGGCTTAGTTGTTACTTTTGTTGCCAGTTGCTCATCTTTCCCTTTAATGTCAAATTCTTGTTGAAGAATTTACCATTTTTGATGCTGTTTATGAATGAATGTCAGCTGCCATGTTCCAAGTACTTAGATTATGATTAGCAGCAATTCATAGCAACATATGCCTGTACATATAATTATTTTATTTTTTTTGTGCACAAAGGAAATGAAAACATATCATTCCCAACTGAGACAGCGCTCATTAAGTTTGTCAAACCATAAACTTGACTAATGACTGAAATTTTCGAAGAATATGCATGATATCTCAGATAAAAGAAATATATGAAATTCCAGTTATCTGCACATGAAAATCTAGAAGTATGGACATAGATTATAAAACTGAATAAAAATTTTGATTTCACACATATTACATTTTTGATTTAATTACTTTGCTTTGCAGAATATGTACGTGATACGTTCACTTTCAGCCGACCACCAACTATCCCTCTTTCCCCTTAGTTCCAGTGTTCCAACCACTGATCGATGTTTCATAATTATATGCAGAATCTTTTGATAGACCCTGCAAGCTGGTGATTGGTTGGTGAAATGGCAATGAATAACCAAACTGGGCATACAGTCTGCTTCTTCATGTATCAGTTAGTAACAGTGAATAACAGTCAATGTTTCTGATTGCCTATAGGAAAGTAATAGATGGTGGTTCATGCAAATTGGGCAGAACTGAGTGGTGGTAGAGGTTGGCAGTGGGAGATGAGGAAACTCACTGTATCACTGATGCTTGGCAGGGAAGGGGTTAAATATAATTGTCCATATTACTTTCTCCAGAGCCTATGAAATTGGTGGACAGGTTCTGATGGTATTTCATGATATTTCTGTGAATAGCTTTTATATTTCATTCACAACAATTACATCATACTTCTGTATGAGTGCCATAATATTTTACACCATCATATATTGAATCTCATGGCACCATGAATTTTTGTCATGTTTCACTCATAAACTCACTGAAGATGTTACTGTACTAATTACACATTAACTTTTATTTGACATTTTCCTGGTTTGAAAACAATTTTATATGAAATACATAGAACCATTGATATACTTCTGTTTTGTGTTAAGTAATTTTTTAGAGTGATTTAAGTCTCATGTTTTCATGTTAAGTCATGTTTTCTTTTTCAGGAGGAGTAAATTTTTCTTGAGCATTAACAAGAGAATGCCTCACTTCTTGGTCTCTTGCACAAAGTACAAGAATGGATGAAAATTATGACATCAAAGATTAAAGTACCATTCTTATTTTTGCTTTACATATATCATTGATATTCTCGCATTATATCCCAATTCTTGTTTTCACAGCGTGATTTTATACAGAATGCATGCCGAATCTAAATTCATATGGCATCATATGGATGATAAATTATAACAAACAAATGAGACTTTCCTGTAAGTTGACGTTTGTTTGGGATTTTGTTGAGACCGTTGGCTGGAACGAAGTCATCAAATGAGATGCGCGCTCCTCTGCCACGGGCCTTCACACTTCAGCAGCGAATGGTCGCTAATCTTACTCTATCCTCTATAGTAAGCTTTACTGCTTGTTTTCTTACCTGTTCACATAATTTGTAAGTTGGAACTTGCAGGGTGGGATTTTGTAAGACTGTTGACTAGAACAGGTGGGATTTGATGACTTCGTTCCAGCCAACGGTCTCAACAAAATCCCAAACAAATGTCAACCTTCAGGTAAGTCTCGTTTGTTTGTTATAATTTTATCTCCAACCGCTGTCTTCCACTACATCATCAAATGAGAATTTAGCTTTAGTGACCATGAGCCTAAAAGTAGCATAAACAGGCATATATATATACTTACATTTATTTTTTTCCAGTAAGACTCCAGTACTTTTTGCCCAAAATTCTGGCATGACTTCTTCCTATAAAACTTTGAGAAAGTGGAGTCAGAGCTCCATCCAGCTGCTTTCATTATAGTATCTATGGCCATACCACGTGCC